>JBAMCK010000801.1:0-19934 GCA_037075185.1 Drosophila pseudotalamancana | reverse complement strand
CTTCCACTAAGGTGAAAGCTATGCATCACTTCTGATCCACAAACTATAATCGGCACCTGCCAAAAGTATGCACCAGATTATTTAATCAGTCTTTATTCGTCACTGTCTAAAAGTATGCAACAATTTGTTACACCGCCTCCTCCAAAGTATGCAACACTTTTATAACTGCAACAGCTGTTAACACAGTCCTGATTGGCTGGCTAATCAGGGCACACTAATTGTTTTTATGGTTGTGTCAAGCTCGCGCTCACACACACAAACAGACACGCACTCTCATGTACACAAACTGAACGCGATACCGTTATTCCGTCGCTTTCGTATACGAACGATTAACAGTTATATTCTCGACCGTTTGTCTTGACTTTATTCGCAAAAATTATTCCGCATGCACGGCCGCTCACTTCTTCAGTCAAACGACAACTCTGTAGATAGGGATATGAATGTCGAATTTGTTTTATGTGACGTGTACCCCTGAAGGGGTTTACAACCACGGTACTCTGTGCCATCTAACAGGCAATAGTACACTGAGTCAAAAACAATGCGTCCACTAGCGCCCGTCAAAGATAAAGAAGGGTAGTATCTTTTCGGTACCAATTTGAATGTATGTTGTCGGACATGACATTCCCCCTTGGTTTGGAGCGAGGCCCATCTTAAACACCTACTGCTCTATAAGAACAGCACCCGATTGAGAACGCAACCCCACGTCGAGTCAAAGACTCTACCCGCACTTGGGTATTAAACCACAGCCACTACGATCTTCCACAAGGCCACAAGCCAACCTCTAATGGGCTTAGCCTTGGCAGCTAGCCCAACCCGTAGTACCAAATCTACAGCTTATTGGTCTGCTGTTCGTAGTCGAGATACTCCCCAGTTTTGTTTACGACGTAAAAGGAATGGGTATTCCGTCAACTTCCCCCATAAGGGGTTTATTTCCCAAATTAAACGCTCTGGTTCGGCCTCGTGACATGGCTTGGAGCCACACCACTACCAATTAAAGCTTGGTGGGCCTTCAAAGATTTGACCCTGGGTGGTCGCTGCCAAATCCATCCTACGCTGCCCTCTCGGAAATGCCGCTCGAGCAAACAGCTCTAGCATCATACGCTGTTCTGGTGTCTCCAAGACCCGGGAAAAATCCCAACAGGTACCTTCTCTCCTGACACCAAGTCCATCGAGGCCTCGTAAATCTGCATAGAGTGGGCAAGCAATTAGCACGTGCCGCCAATTCCGTACCGCATAAACACGTGCGCGTTGTGCTAAGATTTCTCTGATGCAGAAATACATTCAGCCGTCAATAGAAATCCAGCGAGAAGACCAAATCCAAAATCTCTCCGATTGTAAACGAAGCATGCGTCCATGCCAAAGGTGTGGCCGATGTCACGCATGCGTACACTGATGTCAATGCAAGCAGCGCGGCCCCGACCACAGTTGGAATGGATTAGACCAAACATTTAATGTCTGGCCCCAATCCTCGCCAACACTGCTCCGTAAAATGGGCACGTTGCCGATAGCATCCAATGCCCCGAGGGCAGCCCCTTGAAGAGGCAATTCCGGCAGTCCACCGGATTAACGCACTTCGCCGCAACATGTCCTGCCTGCCCACACTGATGACACACGCTCTTCGTGAAACGGCACTGCGACACCTTGTGGTCGAAAGTTATGCATCTGTGACAAGCATAAGTGCGGACTAGTGGCCGGCATCGGTATGAAAACCATTTGATATAGACCCGTCCGGTCTTTTCAAATATAGCCAGCTACTTCTCGTCCACCTCAAATACCAGATTAATGGTGCTGCTGTCCGTGACCGACCAAGGCTTCGTTTCCAAGTGAACCGTCTTCTTAAATATCTCTGCCGTCATCTCTTTCTTGAAATATCTATCATACATTTCCTCCATGAATTCTTCCGGCGAGATGCTCGTGTCCATGTCGAACACCGTCACTTTGGGCTTGATACCCTTACTCTGTTTTTCATTTCATACAACTTCCGCAAACTTCTTATTTGACACGACTCTCTTCATCTCGCTCACGGACGGAGTACGGATTACAGCTCCGCCGCGCTTTAGCTCCCGCACATCATGGACGCGCACTCCTTTAATACGCGCTCGGCCACTTGCTTGCTGGTCACTCTCGGGTCCCAACTCACGAAAGGGCACACTAACTGTTTTTATGCTTGTGTCGAGCTCGCGCTCACACACATAAACAGACACGCACTCTCATGTACACAAACTGAACGCGATACCGTTATTCCGTCGCTTTCGTATACGAACGATTTACAGTTATATTCTCGACCGTTTGTCTTGACTTTATTCGCAAAAATTATTCCGCATGCACGGTCGCTCGTTTCTTCAGTCAAACGACAACTCAGTAGATAGGGATTCGGAACCAATTTGAATGTATGTTGTCGGACATGACATTCCTCCTTGGTTTGGAGCGAGGCCCATCTTAAACACCTGCTGCTCTATAAGAACAGCACCCGGTTGAGAACGCAACCCCACGTTGAGTCAAAGACTCTACCCGCATTTGGGTATTAAACCACAGCCACTACGATCTCCCACAAGGGAGCCAACCTCTAATGGGCTTAGCTTTGGCCGCTAGCCCAACCCGTAGTACCAAATCTACAGCTTATTGGTCTGCTGTTCGTAGTCGAGATACTCCCCAGTTTTGTTCACGACGTACAAGGAATGGGTATTCCGTCAACTCCTCCCATAAGGGGTTTATTTCCCAAATTAAACGCTCTGGTTCGGTTAGTGACATGGCTTGGAGCCATTATAAATATAGCCAGCTACTTCTCGTCCACCTCAAATACCAGATTAATATTGCTGCAGTCCGTGACCGACCAAGGCTTCGTTTTCAAGTGAACCGTCTTCTACAGCTCCGCCGCGCTTCAGCTCCCGCACCTCATGGACGCGCACTCCGAGAGTCGGTGTGACCTCCTTCAACACGCGCTCAGCCGCTTGCTTGCTGGTCACGCTCGGGTCCCAACTCGTGACCACCGCAGACCACGTCTCAACTGGCTTGTCCGGGGACTGGGACAGCTTGAGCGGCTTAAGCGGCTATGGGAGTTGGTGGCGGCGGCGGTGGTGCGGGTGATCCACCCGGGAGGCTCTGGAGTAAGGCGTTCCTCACAGTCAGCGAGAGGGCAAGCTCTTCCAGTCGTCGGCGGTTGAAATTTCTTTAGCCACTTCATGCGAAATCCCTGTCATGGCATTGCGAATGCCCTGACTAGCGGCGGACACCTCAGATACAATAACCTCCGTTCCTGCGACGATTTGCCAGGCTCGGCAGCACGGAACCTCCGGGCAAGCGGCAGTTAGCCCAACTTCCCTAGCAGTAGCAACTGCAGCAGCAGCGGCGGCCTTGCGTTTTAACGGCTTTGCGATGCCTAACTCGGTAGGGAGGTCCTCAGGTGGCGCAGATTTGGCGTCCAACAAGGGCTTCTTGGCGACAGAAGCCTCTTGTTGCAGAAACCAGGCCCAAAATTAAAAGAGGATAATTGTCTTTCGATATTTTATATTATATTTATTATTTGCTTGATAACCGCACAGCACATCAACTTCACTAAGTCACAGATTCAAGACGACAAACTCAAGAGAACTGAACAACGCAATAAGAAAATTATGCCGAAATAAGTATTTAATGCGAATGTTGCTAGACAATAGTCGAGACAGTTAGGAACATAGTTCTAAGAAAAATACTATTGATGTCGATGTTTCTTATGCGGCGTATATGAATTTCACAATGTTGCGAACTATTTCATAATTTAGAGATGGAACTATTTCATATTATAGAGGTGGAACTCTATTAAGCATACATTATATTCATATACTTTCAACACCTCTCATACAAGTAGTGCTTCTACTACGGTGTAAGCTATGCATCACTTCTAATCCACAAACTATAATCGGCACCTGCCAAAAGTATGCACCAGATTATTTAATCAGTCTTTATTAGCCACTATGCAACAATTTGTTACACCGCCTCCTCAAAAGTATGCAACACTTTTATAACTGCAACAGCTGTTAACACAGTCCTGATTGGCTGGCCACTACCTCTTTTTATGATTGTGTCGAGCTCGCGCTCACACACACAAACAGAAACGCACTCTCATGTACACAAACTGAACGCGATACCGTTATTCCGTCGCTTTCGTATACGAACAATTAACAGTTATATGCTCGACCGTTTGTCTTGAGTTTAGTCGCAGAAATTATTCCGCATGCACGGCCGCTTACTTCTTCAGTCAAACGACAACTCAGTAGATAGGAATATGAATGTAGAATTTTTTTTACTTGACGTGTATCCCTGAAGGGGTTTACAACCACGGTACTCTGTGCTATCTAACAGGCAATAGTACAATGAGTCAAAAACAATGCGTCCACTAGCGCCCATCAAAGGTAAACAAAGGTAGTATCTTTTCGGTACCAATTTGAATGTATGTTGTCGGACATGACATTCCCCCTTGGTTTGGAGCGAGGCCCATCTTAAGCACCTGCTGCTCTGTAAGAACAGCATCCGGTTGAGAACGCAACCCCACGTCGAGTCAAAGACTCTACCCGCATTTGGGTATTAAACCACAGCCACTACGATCTCGTACAAGGGAGCCAACCTCTAATGGGCTTAGCCTTGGCCGCTAGCCCAACCCGTAGTACCAAATCTACAGCTTATTGGTCTGCTGTTCGTAGTCGAGATACTCCCCAGTTTTGACCGTGACCGACCAAGGCTTCGTTTCCAAGTGAACCGTCTTCTTAAATATCTCTGCCGTCATCTCTTTCTTGAAATATCTATGCTCGTGTCCATGTCGAACACCGTCACTTTGCGCTTGATTGCCTTAAATGTGTTTTTCATTCAATCCAACCTCCTCAAACTTCTTATTTGATCATCTAGATCATGGACGGAGTACGGATTACAGCTCCGCCGCGCTTCAGCTCCCGCACCTCATGGACGCGCACTAAAAATTTCTTTAGCCACTTCAGGCGAACTCCCTGTCATGGCATTGCGCATGCCCTGACTAGCGGCGGAAACCTCTGATACAATTTGCCAGGCTCGGCAGCGCGGAACCTCCGGGCCAGCGGCAGTTGGCCCCACTTCCCTACCAGTAGCAGCTGCAGCAGGAGCGGCAGCCTTGCATTTTAACGGCTTTGCAGGCATCGCAAACTCGACCGTTTGTCTTGACTTTATTCGCAAAAATTATTCCGCATGCACGGTCGCTCGCTTCTTCTAAATCACAGCCACTACGATCTCGTACAAGGGAGCCAACCTCTAATGGGCTTAGCCTTGGCCGCTAGCCCAACCCGTAGTACCAAATCTACAGCTTATTGGTCTGCTGTTCGTAGTCGAGATACTCCCCACTACTCCCCAATTTTGTTCACGACATGGACGACAAGGAATGGGTATTCCGTTAACTAATCCCATAAGGGGTTTATTTCCCAAATTAAACGCTCTGGTTCGGTTAGTGACATGGCTTGGAGCCATTATAAATATAGCCAGCTACTTCTCGTCCACCTCAAATACCAGATTAATATTGCTGCAGTCCGTGACCGACCAAGGCTTCGTTTTCAAGTGAACCGTCTTCTACAGCTCCGCCGCGCGTCAGCTCCCGCACCTCATGGACGCGCACTCCGAGAGTCGGTGTGACCTCCTTCAACACGCGTTCAGCCGCTTGCTTGCTGGTCACGCTCGGGTCCCAACTCGTGACCACCGCAGACCACGTCTCAACTGGCTTGTCCGGGGACTGGGACAGCTTGAGCGGCTTAAGCGGCTATGGGAGTTGGTGGCGGCGGCGGTGGTGCGGATGATCCACCCGGGAGGCTCTGGAGTAAGACGTTCCTCACAGTCAGCGAGAGGGCAAGCTCTTCCAGTCGTCGGCGGTTGAAATTTCTTTAGCCACTTCATGCGAAATCCCAGTCATGGCTTTGCAAATGCCCTGACTAGCGGCGGACACCTTAGATACAATAGCCGTTCCTGCGACGAGTTGCCAGGCACGGCAGTGCGGAACCTCCGGGCAAGCGGCAGTTAGCCCAACTTCCCTAGCAGTAGCAGCTGCAGCAGCAGCGGCGGCCTTGTGTTTTAACGGCTTTGCGATGCCTAACTCGGTAGGGAGGTCCTCAGGTGGCGCAGATTTGGCGTCCAACAAGGCCTTCTTGGCGACAGAAGCCTCTCATACAAGTAGTGCTTCCACTACAGTGTAAGCTATGCGTCACTTCTGATCAACAAACTATAATCGGCACGCGCCAAAAGTATGCAACAGATTTTTTTTTGAATATTGTTTTATTGCAGCTTTTGTCATGGACTCTATAGCGCATGTTTAATATTACCTTAACTAGGGAGGTGGCTTAATGCCTATTTTCTATTAGATTCTTCCCAATGTATATTATCAAGAGGATGGCATCTTGTCAGTCTTCTGGTTGTTGTGTTCGCATGGAGGTTTGCCGCTAGTTGGTTTGGGTGGACGGATAATCTATCCTACCTATCCTACCTTGAGCTGTGTCGGCCAATGAGCTCTGCAATTGTCGGCATCATGAGATCTGAGTGGAGTGTTTCATTCCTTACGAACCATTCGGCTCCAGTCCATTTTCTGAGAGCTTTGTTCTGTAAGATTTGAACTTTTTTAATGTGCGTTTGCGCAGCAGATCCCAAAAATGGTATAGCGTATGTGAATACTGGTGCCACAATCACGTTATAAATTTTCTTTTTGCTGTAGAGCGGTAGTTTACTGTCACTCCTTAACATCCAGTTAAGTTTTTTTTAAATTTGAACTGGCACCTCTTCACCATCTGGCTTATGTGGGCACCGTACGTCAGTCTCTTGTCCAGTGTGACTCCGATTGTAAACGAAGCATGCGTCCGTTCCAGATTCAGACCGAACAGCCAATCGCCTTCCTCCAGCGGGTGGGCACGCTTCACCTTGAACGTAATTGCCATTTGGTTGGCAACCAAGTCCAACGGGAGCTCCAGCAAGTACCTGCACTGCCACGGCATACCGCAAGGCATCCTAAGAGCATAACTCTCTGGCAAGAGATGAGGTGCCACCTGGCAACCAACGATCTCTTGACCAAGGAATACCACACCGAGGCACCAAATAGCGCACAAGGCACCATGAGTCCGGTATAAACACTGCGTCTAGCTCGGGGACTGAGACCTCAGTCAACCCTGAGAACGCGACAAAGCGCACCAGTGACTCTAGCCAGCTTACCGCGTAATCCTGCGATATGCGGCTGAAAACTCAGCCGCTCGCCGACTATGATGCCAAGGTATCGGTATTTCTTGACGTACTGTAGGTTTGCTCCTGCAAACGCTATCAGGGGCGGCCTAGAGGCAGCTAATCTCCCCTTCAGTAACATCATCGCCGTCTTGCAAGTTGACATCGCGACTCCGACCTCCATTCCCCAAGCTCCCACGACGGACATCAGCTCCTTTCCTCGACACTCCAGTTCGGCTCTCGATCTTCCCTCAACGAGAAAGAGCAGATCGTCTGCATATGCGCTGAATACACACAACGGCTCCAACCGTTGGAGCAGCACATCCATAATGGTGTTGATGAACGGCCCATTGATGGTTCGCTGTGGGCATCCACGAGTGACTTCCACGTCAACCTCATCGAATCTGCTGGTCATCTTCGCTCTTCTGCCACAGAAGAAGGTTCTCCATAAGCTGGCTTCTTGTCAATCCGCGTCGATCAAGCGGCGCATTGCTGCGCTCCACTAGTTTCCAACAAAGTTTCGCCAATGGTTCTCCTTCATCTTCAAGATCAGCTTCTTGAAGTCGCGAATGGCTGTCCGCAGATGAGTTGCCAGAAATTGCACAGATTCGTTTCCTCTGCGCCTAGCATCCTGGAGCCACCGCCTAAGTCTCCACACTTCCTGACGTTTTGTATTTAGCTCCGTGGTCCACCACTTCCCATTACCCACGGCTCGCGACGATCTGCGTCCTAATACCCTGTCGCACACAGACTGTAAGCCTCGCTGATTTGATTTAAGACTCCGGCTCGGCTTGCGAGAATCCAATCCTCTAGCTGCGCACCCCGCTGATGGCTCACCTGTCCACAAAAGTGTTCGTAGCGCTTACTGAGCCACATGGGGGATACAGCATTCGCATCTAGGCAGAGAATGACCGGATTATTGCTCGCCAGTAGCAATACGGCATCTGGGTCGTCGATGATGACGGCAGAGTTCCTCCTGAGTCCATAAAATATTTTGCTGCCGAATACTGTCGTCCCATTTGGGAATCTAGTAATTCGGCCCTCCTTGTCAGTGTAGGAAAGTAGCGCAAAGGTGTGGCCGATGTCACGCATGCGTACACTGATGTCAATGCAAGCAGCGCGGCCCCGACCACAGTTGGCCTGGATTAGACCAAACATTTAATGTCTGGCCCCAATCCTCGCCAGCACTGCTCCGTAAAATGGGCACGTTGCCGATAGCATCCAATGCCCCGAGGGCAGCCCCTTGAAGAGACAATTCCGGCAGTCCACCAGATTAACGCACTTCGCCGCAACATGTCCTGCCTGCCCACACTGATGACACACGCTCTTCGTGAAACGGCACTGCGACTCCTTGTGGTCGAAAGTTATGCATCTGTGACAAGCATAAGTGCGGACTAGTGGCCGGCATCGGTATGAAAACCATTTGATATAGACCCGTCCGGTCTTTTCAAATATAGCCAGCTACTTCTCGTCCACCTCAAATACCAGATTAATGGTGCTGCTGTCCGTGACCGACCAAGGCTTCGTTTCCAAGTGAACCGTCTTCTTAAATATCTCTGCCGTCATCTCTTTCTTGAAATATCTATCATACATTTCCTCCATGAATTCTTCCGGCGAGATGCTCGTGTCCATGTCGAACACCGTCACTTTGGGCTTGATACCTTTACTCTGTTTTTCATTCAATCCAACCTCCGCAAACTTCTTATTTGACACGACTCTCTTCATCTCGCTCACGGACGGAGTACGGATTACAGCTCCGCCGCGCTTCAGCTCCCGCACCTCATGGACGCGCACTCCTTCAATACGCGCTCGGCCACTTGCTTGCTGGTCACTCTCGGGTCCCAACTCATGACCACCGCAGACCACGTCTCAACTGGCTTGTCCGGGGACTGGGACAGCAGTGACAGCAGGAAAGGAAGGAAGTGCAGTAGGCGGCTTGAGCGGCTACGGGAGTTGGTGGCGGCGGCGGTGGTGCGGGTGATCCACCCGGGAGGCTCTGGAGTAAGGCGTTCCTCACAGTCAGCGAGAGGACAAGCTCTTCCAGTCGTCGGATGGCGGTCAAAATTTCCTTAGCCACTTCAGGCGAAAGGGCACACTAACTGTTTTTATGCTTGTGTCGAGCTCGCGCTCACACACACAAACAGACACGCACTCTCATGTTACACAAACTGAACGCGATACCGTTATTCCGTCGCTTTCGTATACGAACGATTTACAGTTATATTCTCGACCGTTTGTCTTGACTTTATTCGCAAAAATTATTCCGCATGCACGGCCGCTCGCTTCTTCAGTCAAACGACAACTCAGTAGATAGGGACTCGGAACCAATTTGAATGTATGTTGTCGGACATGACATTCCCCCTTGGTTTGGAGCGAGGCCCATCTTAAACACCTGCTGCTCTATAAGAACAGCAATCGGTTGAGAACGCCCCCCTTCCCCCCTCCTTCCAAATATCGGTTGAGAACGCAACCCCACGTTGAGTCAAAGACTCTACCCGCATTTGGGTATTAAACCACAGCCACTACGATCTCCCACAAGGGAGCCAACCTCTAATGGGCTTAGCTTTGGCCGCTAGCCCAACCCGTAGTACCAAATCTACAGTCGTAGTCGAGATACTCCCCAGTTTTGTTCACGACGTACAAGGAATGGGTATTCCGTCAACTCCTCCCATAAGGGGTTTATTTCCCAAATTAAACGCTCTGGTTCGGTTAGTCACATGGCTTGGAGTCACACCACTACCAATTAAAGCTTGGCGGCCTTCCCAGATTTGACCCTTGACGCCGCCCTCTCGGGAATGCCGCTCGCAAACAGCTCTACCACGCTGTTCTGGTGTCTCCTCTCTCCTGACACCAAGTCCATCGAGGTCTCGCAAATCTGCATAGAGTGGGCAAGCAACTAGCACGTGCCGCCAATCCTCGCATTCCGCACCGCATAAACACGCGCGCGTTGTGCTAAGATTTCTCTGATGCAGAAATGCATTCAGCGATCCATCGTCAATAGAAATCCAGCGAGAAGACCAAATCTAAAATCTCTCCGATTGTAAACGAAGCATGCGTCCGTTCCAGACTTGTCACATTCAGACCGGACAGCCAATCGCCTTCCTCCAGCGGGAGGGCACGCTTCACCTTGAACGTAATTGCCATTTGGTTGGCAACCAAGTCCAACGGGAGCTCCAGCAAGTACCTGCGCTGCCACGGCATACCGCAAGGCATCCTAAGAGCATAACTCTCTGGCAAGAGATGAGGTGCCTCTTGGCAACCAACGATCTCTTGACCAAGGAATACCACACCGAGGCACCAAATAGCGCACAAGGCACCATGAGTCCGGTATAAACACTGCGTCTAGCTCGGGGAATGAGACCCCAGTCAACCCTGAGAACGCGACAAAGCGCACCAGTGACTCTAGCCAGCTTACCGCGTAATCCTGCGATAAACTCAGCCGCTCGCCGACTATGATGCCACGGTATCGGTATTTCTTGACGTACTGTAGGTTTGCTTCTGCAAACGCTATCAGGGGCGGCATAGAGGCAGCTAATCTCCCCTTCAGTAACATCATCGCCGTCTTGCAAGTTGACAGCGCGACTCCGACCTCCATTCCCCAAGCTCCCACGACGGACATCAGCTCCTTTCCTCGACACTCCAGTTCGGCTCTCGATCTTCCCTCAACGAGAAAGAGCAGATCGTCTGCATAGCGCTTACTGAGCCACATGGGGACTGGGACAGCAGTGACAGCAGGAAAGGAAGGAAGTGCAAGCGTAGGCGGCTTGAGCGGCTACGGGAGTTGGTGGCGGCGGCGGTGGTGCGGGTGATCCACCCGGGAGGTTCTGGAGTAAGGCGTTCCTCACAGTCAGCGAGAGGACAAGCTCTTCCAGTCGTCGGATGGCGGTTAAAATTTCCTTAGCCACTTCAGGCGAAAGGGCACACTAACTGTTTTTATGCTTGTGTCGAGCTCGCGCTCACACACACAAACAGACACGCACTCTCATGTACACAAACTGAACGCGATACCGTTATTCCGTCGCTTTCGTATACGAACGATTTACAGTTATATTCTCGACCGTTTGTCTTGACTTTATTCGCAAAAATTATTCCGCATGCACGGCCGCTCGCTTCTTCAGTCAAACGACAACTCAGTAGATAGGGATTCGGAACCAATTTGAATGTATGTTGTCGGACATGACATTCCCCCTTGTTTTGGAGCGAGGCCCATCTTAAACACCTGTTGCTCTATAAGAACAGCACCCGGTTGAGAACGCAACCCCACGTCGAGTCAAAGACTCTACCCGCATTTGGGTATTAAACCACAGCCACTACGATCTCCCACAAGGCCACAAGCCAACCTCTAATGGGCTTAGCCTTGGCAGCTAGCCCAACCCGTAGTACCAAATCTACAGCTTATTGGTCTGCTGTTCGTAGTCGAGATACTCCCCAGTTTTGTTCACGACGTACAAGGAATGGGTATTCCGTCAACTCCTCCCATAAGGGGTTTATTTCCCAAATTAAACGCTCTGGTTCAGGCTCGTGACATGGCTTGGAGCCACACCACTACCCAGATTTGACCCTGGGTGGTCGCTGCCAAGTCCATCCTACGCTGCCCTCTCGGAAATGCCGCTCGAGCAAACAGCTCTAGCATCATACGCTGTTCTGGTGTCTCCAAGACCCGGGACAAATCCCAACAGGTACCTTCTCTCCTGACACCAAGTCCATCGAGGTCTCGTAAATCTGCATAGAGTGGGCAAGCAACTAGCACGTGCCGCCAATTCCGTACCGCATAAACACGCGCGCGTTGTGCTAAGATTTCTCTGATGCAGAAATGCATTCAGCCGTCAATAGAAATCCAGCGAGAAGACCAAATCCAACCCCTTTAAACAAACACTTTTCCCCTCCCCCTCCACCCACCACCCAACCCCCTCCCCCCCCGGGCCCCCTCCCCCTTACCTATTCCATTTTTTTGCACCCAATCCAACCGGAGCTCCAGCAAGCACCTGCACTGCCACGGCATACCGCAAGGCATCCTAAGAGCATAACTCTCTGGCAAGAGATGAGGTGCCTCCTGGCAACCAACGATCTCTTGACCAAGGAATACCACACCGAGGCACCAAATAGCGCACAAGGCACCATGAGTCCGGTATAAACACTGCGTCTAGCTCGGGGACTGAGACCCAGTCAACCCTGAGAACGCGACAAAGCGCACCAGTGACTCTAGCCAGCTTACCGCGTAATCCTGCGATATGCGGCTGAAAACTCAGCCGCTCGCCGACTATGATGCCAAGGTATCGGTATTTCTTGACGTACTGTAGGTTTGCTTCTGCAAACGCTATCAGGGGCGGCCTAGAGGCAGCTAATCTCCCCTTCAGTAACATCATCGCCGTCTTGCAAGTTGACATCGCGACTCCGACCTCCATTCCCCAAGCTCCCACGACGGACATCAGCTCCTTTCCTCGACACTCCAGTTCGGCTCTCGATCTTCCCTCAACGAGAAAGAGCAGATCGTCTGCATATGCGCTGAATACACACAACGGCTCCAACCGTTGGAGCAGCATATCCATCATGGTGTTGATGAACGGCCCATTCAACCTCACCGAATCTGCTGGTCATCTTCGCTCTTCTGCCACAGAAGAAGGTTCTCCATAAGCTGGCTTCTTGGCATTCCGTGTCAATCAAGCGGCGCATTGCTCCACTGGTTTCCAATAAAGTTTCGCCAATGGTTCTCCTTCGTCTTCAGGATCAGCTTCTTGAACTCGCGAATGGCTGTCCGCAGATGAATTGCTAGAAACTGCGCAGATTCGTTTCCTCTGCGACTAGCATCCTGTAGCCACCGCCTAAGTCTTCTGACTTCCTGACGTTTTATCTCTCTCTCTCGCTCTTCTTGAAACGGCACTGCGAAACCTTGTGGTCGAAAGTTATGCATCTGTGACAAGCATAAGTGCGGACTAATGGCCGGCAACGGTATGAAAACCATTTGATATAGACCCGTCCTGTCTTACTATAGCCAGATACTTCTCTTCTTAAAATATTGGTCAAGGTCCAACTTTTGTTTGTCGTCTAAATGTTCCGTCCTGGGTACAATTGTGTTAACTGCCTCGTACTTTTTGTCTTTTATTGGTATTTTCTTTTTTCCTTTAATTGTCATTACTTTATGGGCTACGTCAATTACTGCTTCTAGATCTTTAAGGCTATCGTTGCCAAGAATGGCATCAAATGATTTTAGATTTGGTAGTAGAAAAAATTTTACGTTACATTCCGGATGGTTAAATAAATTTGCAAGTTTATGGTGTGTTATTTCGATGCTGCCTCCCACAGTTACTGCCTTAAAAGGTGTTTCGTTTGGTTTTGGATTTGTTACGTGTCTTGGTTGTATGTAGTTTCTGTTTGAACCGGTATCTATTAATATTTTGAAAATTTTCTGACCCCCCACTTTGCATTCGAAATAGGGTAGCGAGAAGTCGTTCATTCTAAAAAATGCACATCTGTATCGGTGAATTGTTCTTGTTCATTGTTTGGGTACGACTTCTCTACGTACTCCGCCAAGCTCATGTCGTATTCTTCCTGGTTATTGACTTCTGTCATAACTTGTTCATACTTTTCATAGTCCGTCATGGTGGCATATGCCTCAGCGTAGCCTAGTTCGTTTTGTTCCTGACATTCTGTTCTCTCAGTGTTAAATAGTCTTTGTCTTTTCCCATCTGGGTTTGCGGGGAATGGTGGCCTTTTAGCCGGTCTCAAACTGAGGTCTGTTCATATAGTTGACCATTTTCGTTTGCATACTTCTGTCAACGTCCATTGGTTCTACTGGCTTGGCAGCAGACGGACGAGGTGGGGCTATTGGTTGGGTCTGTCGATATTGGTTAGGTTGATTTGGTTGAGGCCAATATTGAGGTTGGTAACCAAATTGGTTTGGTAGTCTTTGGAATTGACCGGTCTGCACCTGATTATAGTTATAGGATGGTCTGGGTTGTGGTAGTTGTCTCCGTGGAGGAATTGAGGTGGATTCTGAAGTGGTAAATATGTCGGCAGTCTATGGGTTGGGTAGTTCGATGGGGTCGGTATGAAGCTACGAGGTGTTGGAATTGGGTTCTGGTCTATTTTTCTGAATTTCACGTTTTGCTGTCTATTGTTCGCGTAAGTTGTCCTATAGGTTTGGTTTTCTAATTTTAGACACAAATGAAAGGCTTGCGGCAAGTCAAACTGCGCAAACTGTAGTTGCGATTTAGTTTTGACTTTGAGTGCAGATTACGGGAGTGTGATTCAGTACAAGTTCGAATTTTGCCGTTTTGCCTTATCGTGTCAATTAATGATTACACACGCACTTAGAACACGTTTTGGTCTATCGTGGTAAATCATGGCCGATTCGAGTACTTAGGTGACTTTTTGAACTTTTCGTATTCAGACTGATAATTCTTAAAACAATTCTAACCTAGCCAGCAAAAATCTGGGTTGGCAGCGGCAGAGCCTGCCGACTAACGGTTGCAACATTGTCTGCCTACGGCGACGGCTGGATTCTTTGGATTTGCAGCGACGGCTGGAGTTTGTGGGAATAGCGGACTGCTGAATTGCAGACTGCTGATTCGGTGTTTTTGGGCTATTGTGCGCAGCGAGAATTGTGGAACAACTGTGTTGTTAACTTTTATATGTAGTATGTATGATGTGGATATTATTTTATAAAATGAATTGTGTGATCTATTGCTTGCACTATTCTATGGTCGTATTTGCTTAGCATATACGCCTATTTGGTGGCCAATGTTTACATTTACTTAATTTTCCATCTAAAATTGAGTGACATGAATAATTTGTGAAATTATATTCTGTAATTTTAAATCTGAAATTAGCACCCCTTGCATATGATTAATTGGTAATGGGATGATTATGAATACTTGCGTAAATTTGATTTTTTTTTGGCTGTACATACATATTACTCTTGCTTAGGATTGTGTATAAACTTCATATAATTCTGTACCCGTTATATTTCCAGGTAAGATTAGTACCTTTGGTATTTTCTCTTAAATATTTTGTGATTTTTATTTTAAGTTGATGCGGTTTAAGAATAACTTGTCATGATCGACGTCAATAAGTAATCTTATTACACCTGCTTGAATTTGTTCACATTTATCAATCTTTAAAACCGTAATTAATTTTATTTTTTAGTTATTTATTTAATAATCGTTTCACTGAATTCATATACTAACTCTGATTTTATATTTTAGTATGTTTTCAGTGAAGTCTACTTCTGACGTCTGTTTTTTTTAACAATTCGTTTTTTAAATTATGTTGATTCCCTTATAGATTTATCATACTTTCATCGATTTGTATCATAAACAGTTTATTATTTTCTTCTAATTTTAATTTTTTTAACTTTTGCTTGTTCTCTTTTTATAATATAAAAATATGTGTCCATGTAATAGAGCATAACTAACTTCCAAGACGACGTAATAATCTGTATATTTCCACATTGGATATAAGTAAATTGAAGCCGAGCTTTTCACTTGCTAACATTACTTCAATTTTTTAAACTGCAGCTCTGCTTCTTTTACTTAGTTACCCTATTCGTTTCCTGTTTTTCACTTAACGGGAATATGTTTGGTCGCGTTAACTAATTCTAAAGTCTCCCAAACCTCGCGCAGCAGCGTCTTCCATGGATCAGTGGTCAAACTATGTTCATAATGTGACAGACGTGTGCCGTGGTTGTTCCGTTGTATTACGACATACACTTCGATCGTCGATCTTGAAATTTTGTATGTAGGATCTCCTATAGCATGTGCATATCGAGTTTGTTTCCGTTTATTGATAACTCTTGTCGTTACTTGGTATGGATAACACAATTTTATAACACAATTTTTTTTTTTCGAGCATATCTCCTACATTTTAAGAGATACAGGTATTAAATCTATTATGTGTATATTCGAAAGGAGACACACATTTTGGATATTTTGGAGTTTGGATACATCCCCCGTTTCCGAGTTACTGGAAGCAAATCTAGTTTTTTTTTTATTGGAATATAGAAAGTTACGCTTGGAAAGGTATACGTAGAAATGTGTTATAAATTTATAATAAAAGTTTTACTAAAATCGGAAAAAAAAAACATAAAAGTTATAGCCTCGCGCATTTGAAATACTCGCAGCCACTGCGCAGCGTCGAAATCACTAGTGTCGTGCGCTTAGCTTTTAGAGACGGCTGTCATATTTTCGTCGATAGCGTGCATTCGCATATATGAGTTGAACTTGATTATGCTGTATTTGATATCTTACATCAGCGCATAAGGTATCTTATTTTATATTTATAATTTACAAATATAAAAAAATCGGTCTCTGCTGTTGATCCTGATCATGAATATATATACTTCAAAGGGTTTGCCATTCATACTTCTGTCTGCATACATTTTCAATTATACATTTTTAAAAAATTCAGAATATATAAAAAAGAAAGGATTAAAATAAACTCGGGCAAGTATCGCAGATGTATATGTGCCGTGAAACTCAATTCGCGGCACAGAACATTCTATATGAGTGTATCTCCTCAGCAGTTGTTTACAATAATCAAATTTCTTTCGGCTTTTTTTCTTTTTTATTTTGTTTGCTTGTGGCGTACATTCTCTTCTTTTTATGTGTATGTGTGCGTGCGTTAGTTTATCGCTGAGTTCACCTTCTTCATGAAGAGACATAAGCACAACTTATATAATATACATTGCAAGGGGTTCTGGATGTATCTCTTACTCGACCACACTTCACTAGAGTTTTTTCTAATTACTAGGTACGTATGTAAAATGTTTCATTCCCCTTACCTATATTTGGTCGATTTAGTTCTAAAGCTGTAGAAGATATTGTATTTACCGAATTTGTTTTAGTTTAAGCATATTCTTTTCTGTTTTTAATAGTATATAAATATCAAAGAAATTCTAGAATCATCATGTCCACCACTTAAAAAATTTATTACGGAAATGCAGAGGCTTATCACCCATCTTATCATCAATTATATTGCAGCAAGTAAAAAATTACTCATCTCACAAAATTATAAAATAATTACAACATAATGGTTTTTAATGAAACCTTTGTATTTCACATTACCAAAATTTATTTGCGGCATGCTTATAATAGGTACTAGAGGTGGTAAATACCAAATGTCATGATTCTAGCGTTTTTTTGGTACAAGAATCTAAGAATCTAATAAGAATCTAGCAAGAGACTTCGCCCCCGACTTCAACCTTCTTTGTATTGTATTGTTTATTGTCAAGGGTTACTATCGAATATTAATATTTAATGGTCTATTACTAGTTTGTATGATGCAATCAGTGTTAGGAGCTTGTAGGTTGAAAATATTGGATGTCAGCATATAAACATAGACTCTAATATGTATATTAAACTTAAGTCTTTTTCCCTTATTTGTAATTATTATGTATTCTTGGATTCAGATGCTGGTTGATGAAAAAGTTCGACCTTTTCCATTTTTATTTCGTTAGTAAGTTCGGCTTTTGGTATTTGTGGGTATGTGTGTGTGTAATTAATGTTGGTTTTATCAATCTGGCACGATCTGGTTTATTAGTGTAATCGGGTGATTAATATAGTTTTTGATGATTGATTTGGGACATAAGGATTACTATTGGGTTGAAGAAATGTGGAATACTTTTGAATGTTGGAATTTGCTTAATATACAGTCGAATCCTGATAAATTCCTTGCCCGCTAAATCAAAAACCTCAACAATTCGTTGAAAAATATTCGTTTATACGTTACAATTTCATACATATTGGTCCTCTCGTTAATTCGCAGTATTTTTTGCGACGCATAGAATATTAAACCTTTTATATATTAAAATTTCGTTTTCGTAACCTCTTATAATTCGTATTTCAACGCGTAATTTTTTGTCATCGTTAGGTTTTACAGAAAGCTATGTCTCCTATATGTCGTTATGCAAGTAGATTTTTGTGTTTCTCACACTGTTTTTCGCATAGTTTGTTGTTTTTTTTTTTTAAACCTACTGTTTAATATCTCATTAATGTACTTATATTATTTGTTAAATTTTATGTTGTGAAAAGTAAAAGTTCCGTTTGTTCAAACGTTCTTTTTTTCTTTTTTTAGCTACGATAAATGGAAATCTATATTTTCTTATTATTCTTTATTAGAATTGAATTTTGACAAAGTTCATCATATAAAGTGTTTCCTTGTAACAAATTTATCAATGTACGTAATTTCACAATTGATAATTCGAATGTAAATATTAGTAGGTAGCTTTTGAACAAGATCATCAATAATAATTTTAGTTCATCGCGTATACAATGTTTATTTACCAATATTATTTTTTAATCTAGCTTACCTAGTAGTAGGGTCTGTCTGCGGTATTTGGCGACCACCAGAAAAGTTCGTGCGATGCCTTAGAATGCTGTTCCTTAATTCCTCTAGTTAGATATGATTCTTCGTTTGGGTTTCGTAGTTCAGCACTAATTGTTTTCGAAGGTCGAGTCGATTGTTAAATTATTCATGTCACGTTCTAACAATTCCTTGCATCGTTGGAGGTGTAAAAGTATTGACATCTGCCTTGCATCGTTGGTGGTGTATAGGGAAAATATGTAGTCAATTCGGTTATCGAACGCGTATAAAGCGTTATTATTTTCAGTGAATATTTCAACATTTGAAAGTTGATTAATTAGTTGATTAATGCGTCATGCGTCATGTTGACGTAAAGAACGGGCGGTAGTTGCTCCTTTTTCCATTTTGTTAGTTTAATTTAATTTAATTGATTGCTTTTTCACTTACTAAACTTTCCATTGCTTGTTTTTAGTTTTTTAATTCAACTTAATTTTTTATTTTTATTGTTGGTATTTTTAAAGTTCACTTTAGTAGTATGGTTTTAACCATACTGTTATGTGTGAGAACAAAAAATAAAAACTAATATAATTAGTATTTGTTCAGTGTGTCTCATAGTGAGCATACTCGACTAAGGTTTTTTTACATATTTTATGCTGTTATTTCAGAAAATAAAATATAATGGTAAACTTCTCGAGTAAAATTTTATCTTTTTAGCACAACATTTTGTTTTTGTTGTTAAGCTTGGGAAAACCCGTAATTTTTAAAAAATTCTCAACGAAACGTTTTTTTTTTATGTCAATGAAACCTTTTTGCCCTTTACCGTAACTAGCGTAACTTTCTACCTTCAAAAGTAAAAAATAATATTTGTTCCCAAAAATTAGGAATCGGGAGAGATATCAAAAATCTGAAATATCCAAAATGTGTGTCCTTAAGCAAAATATATTTATAGTAGGTTTAATATTTCTATCTCCAATAAATGTAAGAGATATGCTCGAAAACTAAAATGTGTTATCGATAAAACGCAAACGGAAAGTAATATGGATAGTCGAAAAAATTTGATATGCGCGTGCTATAGGAGAACCACCAAAGCAGTAGCTCTTGTAGTTACTGAGATCGACTCGTTTATACATACGGACAGACGGACGGACAGACAGACGGAAAAGGCTCAATAGATTCGGCTGTTGATCATGATCAAGAATATATATAGTCTATGGGGTTGGCCACGCCTCCTTCTGCCTGTTACATACATTTTCACAAAAAATTATATCCTGTTTACCAATTTTTAATGGGATCAGGGTATATAAATAGAAATGGATATGCTCCCATGAACTGAAACAGAGTCTACCGAAGTCTATTGCGCCTTCAACGTTTTAAGTGTAGAGCGTACTGCAATTAAGATAATCCAAAATAAACAAGTATTGCACACAACTTTTGAGGCTAGC
>JBAMCK010000798.1:0-85181 GCA_037075185.1 Drosophila pseudotalamancana | reverse complement strand
TGCGGGCAAACAAAACATGTTTTTCTGGCGCAACGAAAAGCCTGACCACTTTGTGCGAAAGATCGCGATGCGGCTCGCCAATCATCGGGCTGTTCATCATCATTGATGGACGCTCTGGTCACAATAACAACAATAAGAAAGATATATATATATATACATATAAAAAAATAACTATGGTAGTTGTATAGCAAGCAAAAACAACAAATGCAACAGGTATTTAAATAGCAGACGCTTTCACAAAACGTGTTTGCGCGAGCAAAAACATAAAAAGTATCTAAAAATTTGCATTTAAATTTCTTTTGCGATATACATATGTATAGTACACATTAAATATATATTTAAATGGTACAAATTTGTTGTAATTTGCAACGAAAGAAAAACACCGACAACTACACAAAAAGTTTGCTGATGATACGAAAAACTGAATTTTGACACGAACTTTTTAATCAAATAACTTTGCAACTTAGTTGTGATTGTATTGAGGAAGAGTGAGGCGGGGGAGAAGACGATGATTCCCAAATGTTACGCAGTCAAATTTTTTAGTGGGCTCGGTCCCATATAATTATGCACATTAAAACGCCGCAGCTTTTCACTTTTTATTGTTGCTTAAAAAATCACGCACTTTTCATTTGCATTGTTTATTAAATATTTACATTGTGCTGGTTTGTTGTTTACATAAGCAATGTTTCATGTATACTTGTAAATGCAACTCCTGTCTCGCTCATGAACTGACTTCATAATATACTTTTCTGTACATTTGCCAAAGCGTTTATAAAACTCGCAAACAACGCGCGCGTTTTAGATTTTCAATTCGAACAAATACAATAAATTGTGCAAATTTTTGGGTATCGATAAAGCAAAACGTGATCCATTGCTGTCACATACTGCAAATAGGGCAAGTTTATTTACATTGGTTAACTATAGGTGGGGGTACAATAAATCAAAGGAGACAAATCAATGTTGTATCGAGTTCAAATATTACCTTTTTAATTGCTTGTATCACACTTGTAGTATTTTGTCATTTTCATTTGTTCACTGACAAATAATTTCAAGTCTACAATGACAATTTGATTATTTATGCTGTAAATCATCTGCTTGTTGTACATTTCTTTTTTTTTTTTTTTTTTACCAGACACAAATACCTTTTCTTTATTTGTTTTTCTTGTTGCTTTTTGTGCGTCAGGTTTGCACGACAAGCGTCGGAGAAAGTTTTGTTTTTTTTTATATATATATATATATATATTTATGTGTATACGTTTTGCAAAAGAAAACACAAAAGTTACGTTAAACTAAAATTCAAACAAAAGGCAAAAATTCCAAAATGCAGCAAAATTTATAGGTGCGCAAAGTGTTTATATATATGTATATGTATATGATTTATGTATGTATTTGTATTTATAGGGTTTTATATAAGATCCACTTTAGGAGTTTTTTTTTGTAAACAAAGTGGGATTAAAAACGCATAACAATTAATTGGCAAAACAAAAACATACAAAATAAAACAAATAAAGGAACGACAGCAACGGACTACAAATTAATCAAATTATTTAAGCTCTTCACCCAATTGAAATGTAGAAAATTAAAAGAGAAATTATTGTTGGAAAAATTGCCAGAAAAATTGCCAGAGGCTCGTTCCATATGTAATATCAATAACAACTGCTGGTTCATTTTTCTTTAATCCACATGACATTGAGGCGATTGATAAAATTTATTCATTTATGCCACAAATGTGGTGACACTTTCTACGAAACACACCTTGCGCGCGACTCTTGCGTAAGCGATTATAAACGCACTCAAAACGCGTGCAGTACCCGTGTGGCATATCCGTTGTTCGCTTCTATTACATCAGCTCGGCCGTCAGTTGCAACTCGAGGGTGAGGGTGAACCAGGCCTTCCTTTATTAATAATTAAAGTGAATCACCCAACTCTCCCCACCCTTCCCTCATATCGTCCCTCCACGCTACCAATTGAGGGGGAAAACTAGAAGACTCGACGCCGACCCACATTATTGCTGGTCGGTAGGACTTATCGCTATATCTGAAGCTTGGAATTTATGCGACGGGTGGAAAAATTCTCAATTGCATTGATTCTGATGTCTTGAAATTCCTAATACCCACAAGCGCAACAAAATAGACCCAGAATGCTTTCGTTTTCATTTCTATTTTTGAAAACTGCTCACACTTAAATATTTTTGAGCGGAACGACTTTAGGAAGGGGAAATAAATGCGTGTCTCTTTAATATAAGCTGAAATATTCTTTAAAGACTTTAGGGTACATAGACTTTATTTTATTTTTGTACTCAAATATGTCACCTTTAGCTGCATTCAAAGTTTCGGTGTGCTTCATGATTTCCCAGCTACACTCAATACCCTGTAGAGATGTGCGTGCACAAATATTTATTCGTATTTGTATTTATATCATTGAATGCGCAGCTTTTAGCGTGTGTATGTGTGTTTTAATTTTAATTTTAATTCAATTATATTCAGTAAAAGTTTTTACGTTTTTCGGCTTGAATGAGAAAATGTTAGATGCAAAAAAGAAAAGTGAAAAATGAAAGCGTTCTTAATTGCAAGACTCCAGTGTAAATAAAAATGCAGTTGTTTTCATCGCTTTTTTCCATTTATTTACAACGTTTTTGGTGCATTCAGTGTAAGCGCTATAAATGTTATATTTAATAACAAACATAACAAGAAAAAAAAAACGCACAATCAAATCGAATTCATTTGCGCAGATGCTGAGCCAAACACAATTGTGAGCTGCAGATACAGATAAAAATGTATCTGTAGCTAAGTCTGTGATTGCATTTATTACTCTTGGCAACACTTTCGAACCGACCAGACATTTTCTAATGTGCATTGAAAATAATTGAAAAAGTGTAGCAGTGCTGCAAACAATGCAGGCAGCGAACATAAATTGAATTACAATTTCAATTATGAACCGTTAAAAGCGGAAGAAAATCCGCTGCAAACAGTACAATGAGTGCCTATTGAGGAAAGCTAGCCCCCAGACAAAGCCGACACACAACTGTAAAAGAGGTTGATCCGACATACACACATCCACACATACACACATACATATACCATTGGAGATTTAGGTGCAGATGCAGATACAATCCTAGAGCTACTCTTTGTCTATCAATCAAAAAGAACAGTAAAAACGCTTCAGGGCTCGACGGCAATACGATCTGCTATCCGAGTCAATGGCGTCCATGCTCAATATCTTAGATCTTCACCTGTTTTAATGACTGCCTAATAGCCCTCCGCGAGTCTCTTGCTAACTAATTGGCGACCTAGCTACAAGTGGGTCAACTGTCGGTCAATTTTGTCAAATTTTATGAATTGCCTAAAAAATGATCTGTCAATTTCAAGCTTCACTTTATGGCGAAACACTTTAAAGCGCATCTATTGGGAACTTACGTAAACTTTATTGGCTGCACTGCTAACAAAATATTTGTATCTTTAAGCTGCATGCTTTTTACCACTTTGGTCTTGGTTGGCTGGCGCTAAGAAATCACTTTCAATTTTAATACCCTGTATGTGGTAAACGAATGGCATACTGCGTTTGAAGCAAATAGTAAAGGTTTCGTTAAAAGAATAGATTAATTAAACTGTTAATCTTAATTAACACATTCATGTAAAACATTTCAATTTTTATCAAATTTGAATCTTTCAAGTATTTTAATATGTTGTATAAGGAGAGCAAAACATTTAAGGTAGACAGGTTGGTCAATTATAAATATAACTCAAGTTGGAGCTAAGAGCAGGGTATCTATAGACTTTTTTTGTTTGTTGACATTGGCTAATTGCGAAATAACTTAGAGATTGGCTAATATATTCACAACTTTGCGGACCGGCTTTTTTTGGTCTCGTATTTATGCATACCCTAACCTTGAATTGTGGTCGGGAGCTCTCTGCATGATTTCATCGCCGTTTCACACATCTAAACGTGTCTCCTACTCGCTTGCTCATTGTAATTTTCGCCGCAATATTGATGACTAAAGATACGACAACAGGTTTATATACATATACATATATATATTTCTCTATCTCCGTCTCTAACACAAACTGTCAGTTGTCAATCGATTTTCATTAGAATTTCCTATTGTTTTTTATTTTTGGTCAGCAATTAGGTGCGTAGTTGGGATAAAACAGCTGTCATTTTCATCAATGCACAATTTCTAGGGTATTGGTAAATGGTAAATGGTAAATGGTCTGGCAACATTCTGCGGTCTGTCCGGTTTCTAATTGAATTCATTTTTACACTTGTTGCAATATAATTCATATATATGCAACAAAACTCCAACAACAAAGCCGCATTGATTAATAACCCATTGAAGCGTAAACAACTCGGCTGCCAGTTTCCTTGTTACTTGATCAAGCCATAGTAGACATTGTCGATGCATAGTTTCCGGCTCTTGGTGAATGTTTCGACCATTAAGACCCAATAATAATGGCCAATAATTACAAGCCACGATTTTGCAAGCCGACAAAAGAGCAGCTCGGACAACAACATAAATAAAATCGACTAATCAATAAGAAAAACAACTCTGATTGCCTGCATTAGCTTTTGTTATTGCGATTTGGGTTGCTGTTGTTGCTGCTGCTCTTATTTTTTGTTATTGTTGTTGTTGGATGCGCTGCAGGGCTGGCAACACACACAGGCAAACCTGTCGCTGTCTGCGATTTATAGCCATGTGTAAATCCTTCATAGTCACGTTCCTTTCTCCTAATATTTTTATTGCAAGAGAGTCGACAATATCAACAGCTCCAAGTGCAACGTCCGTCCATTCTTGATTTAGTTACTCCTTTCGAATCGATCGCGTGATTCATGCGACTTGTGCAGCACGTGCAGCACGCTGCAACTTAAATATACTTGCAGCGCGTTCTACAAATTGCAGCAGGACGTGGATAGTGGAAGGGAAAGGGGCAGCTGTAACCAGCTAAGTCTTTGCCTGCTCGTGTTGGGCGGGCAATTCGATGGTCTGCAGCTAGTGAAAATATTTTGAAAGTAGTTTTGGAGTGCAGCGGAAAATGTGCATTGTTCGTGACTGTGTGTGGGTTTTAAGCGCCTATATATATATTTCTATACCTATATGTATTATTTAATTTTGTTGCCAACTACCGGCAATGTTTGAAATTTTCTTTTTTTTTTAGTTTTATATCAAACCCCACCACAATTCTGTTGTTTCATAAATTTGTAATATAAAGTTCAGTTCATTGAAAAATGTTAAATAAAATTTCATGTTCAATCTCTGTTTCCTCGTTTTTTTTAATTAAGTTCATTGTGTCAAAGTAAAGATTGATTTGACCAGAGAATCCATGCGCATTACCTCAATTATGCATTCATAAAATAAAGTAGAAGAAAATCTATAACCATTTTGCAATCGTCTCTCACACCGCTTCACTTGAGCCCTTGCAGTTTTGGCTGACTCACTGGCTCACACAAACCTTATGTACACATAGACTCACATTTCGTGAGCGATTGCGTGACATGACCAGCGCCGGGCTCCAATGCCCACACGAGATTAAGATTGAGTATTGGTTTTACTCACAAGTTGCCAACGCCAATTATAAGAGAAAAAGCGTACCTGGCTGGTTTGCGCAACAATTAAGCGCAATTACAGTTTTGTGCAATTATATATTGAAAACTCGTTTGCGCAGCCTGGCTTCCAATGCTACTGGGGAACTAATATGAACCGACTTCCGCAGCCGGATCTCTAGGAAAACTTCATCTTATCCGAATATAAATATAATATAAAATATTATTTTAAGCTTTAGCTTCCGTTTGCTGTTTGCTGTTTGCTGATATGCTTCCAATAATTATCTGTCCAATTCGATTGGCAGTACACCAAAAAGTTGTAATTCAATTAAATAACGAAACTTAATTTCATTGAAACAGATCTGTTGCCATTAGTGAGCATTTGTAACTGACACACAGACAGACAACTTATGCAATGCAACGAAACAAGCCTTGTAACAGTTTTCGCTTTTAAATATCGCCAAAGTATCTTGTCGCAGTTTCAATTTAGGCTTTGTTGTGTGCTTCTCTCAGTTTGGCTATCGGTCAGTCTGTCACATAACGCTGTCGCCTAATGCCATAAGCCGATTTAAAGATTTCTGAAACTTCCTGCTCATTATTATGATTGTCATGAGTACAACCTATGTATTCCAATGGAGAATACTGAAATTATGCCGAGCCAAAATTCAAAGCTGTCACAATAAGTGTGTCCAAACGCACAAAGTATCTCGTAGATAGATACACATTATACATTAAATATATATAAATAATATATACACATTCATTTTTTCTGCCAGTTACGCGCTTTCCGCATTACTGGGAGTCAGTCATCAAAACGCTTTCATGCTCCCATCAAGATGAACACCAAGCAAAGGTTATCGACGTCTGCGTTCTTGCAGATACTTGCATGTATTTGTTCACAGATGCGGATACAAGCCATCCGGCTGGTCGAGTATCTATTACGTGGCGTTCACTTATGCAGAACAGCTAGCACTTGAATGTTTTTAATTGGGGCTGCAGTGTGTCTTGCGTTTAACAGAAGGTCAGCGGCAACTGCAACTGCAACTGCGACTGCAACTGCAACTGCAACTGCAACTGCGACTGCAACGGCATTTGCATCTGCATCTATGAGATACTCTCATCGGAAATCTCTGCGCAAGTTATTACAATAATGTAATAGGCCTGCCCTCTAATGGCCAGCCGCAGGCCCTTAACAACCAGGCCATCTAATATAATTAGGCACTTATAGAAGAACTACATTTAACTTGGCGCCCCTGAGCACCCACATGACCGTAAGATGGCGTCGGTGGCGTCGGTGGAGTCGTTGGCGTCGCTTGATTGATTCATTGTATATGCGCGAAGTGCATTGTTTATGAGCAAAAAGCATGCGTGCCTTGTGGCTGGCTCGGCACTTAGCTCTTTTCCACTGCCAAAAGGCCAAACAATCAAAATATTTTCATATCGCCAGACATGCAAGCAAATAAACAATGCAGCAACATTCAAGGGGAAGGCTTCAAGTGAAGTTGATACAAAGGTCATATGTGTCATATGTTTTTTTTTTTTTTTGCAAATTTACATAGCAAATACATTACACACACATTAGTTTAATGGCTAAGATGTACAGCCAAAAACTTAAGAGTTTACCATCTCATCTTCAACTTAGCCTTAGCTGTGGTTATTTTTGTGCTGTTTGATGTTCCATAGCGAAGAAATACCATGAATATTTTACGATTCGCTCTTGACCGGTTTGTACCGCTACCCACTGTAAATATCGAGAGGCAGGTGAAACAAATTGAGGCCTGCCGCAGAAGCTAAAAAATTCAACGGAATAAATTGCACTTTGAGGAGGTCAAGAGACCCGCAGACAAAAAATTATAATATGGCTAAAGGTAACAAAACTAATATTATTCTCATTATGCTGTTTGCATTGCCTTGGGTTATTTAACATACAGGGTATAAAATAGTCAGGCACTTTAGACCATTGCGTCTCTTTTGTGCTTATTCGGTAGGCTAAGGTCGCAGATGAATGCGTGGTCAGAGAAGAATCAAAATCGTAGGTGCCGTTAATTCAATGCTAAACGCACAAGGAGCTAATGCTTAGCAAGCCTCCACTACTAACAAAACAAAAACAACAACAACAACAACAATGACAGAGTAATTGTAGTGAAAGCAATGGCAATGAACGCTGATGAAAACTTTGCATACACATTACGCCATATTGCGTACTCAAACCCATCGGCTTGAATGAGGGAGTTAGATATTTAATTAAAGAGAATATATGAGAAATCATTTGATCTGAGATTCTACTGTAAAGAAATATAAATAGAATGCTGTGATTATTTGAAATAGTATAAAAATAAACTAAAAAGCCAAACGAATTTTAATGAACTAGTAACATATTTTATTATTTAGTTGATCATTTTTGATAGTGTCTCTCTCTCATATGCAGGATGCTGTCGATTACAATTAGGTGAACTTTTCCGTCTAGAAAATTGCATGATTGCTTACTCGCGGGGTGACATCATTTTCCAGCTAGTTGGAGAGCTGCTCGTTGTATGCAATTGGATCCTATTGCAGCGGTTCTAACGAGCGCACTTTTACATACTGAATAGGCATCCAGATCTGTCGTACTGTGGCAAGCGGAACTGAAAACTTAGGAAATCGTGACCACTGAGGGGGAAGACAGAGATGCAGGCACAACTAATAATATGAACGTGGGGTGTACGCACATATGGGACCAGAGACATGGGCATATAATGGCATAGGTCTAATTATATATGTAAAGTCTGTGCATTCGCCAAGCTGTGGTCTCCGAAGTCTATAAATGAGGAAGCTGGGAGCATTCAGAAAGAGGCTCCCTTACCCTACTTAAATTCTACCACATTACACAAAAGAAAAAGAAAATGGATTTCCATCTAGTTCTCTTAGAATACTGTCACTCATCAAAAGTGATTCGCTTAAATACGTCCCTGCTCCAGAGGGGTAGTTTAAGGGTTCTCATCGAGTTTTGATTAATGAGCAATGTGTGGCAGTGACAAAAAAAAAAAAGAACAACTCAAGTTACAGATGGCTGAAGGCGGGAGAAATAATTCTATGATAATTAGAACATAAACCTAAGCTCTTTCTCAAATGCATATATTATATTAAAATTATTATGTTGGTCTACATCATATTGGCTTGCATCAGCTTTACTTCCATTATTGGATAGCTTTTGGCAACTGGTTCGGTCAGGTACCGTTTCAGTACCCATCCCTTCAGTCATGCTTGGCTGACAATGAAACTGAAAAATGCCGCTACTTTTGCTTTTTTTTTAGTGCATGGGCGTAATTAACTTGGAGCTGCTTTTCGCTCAGCCTCTGACTTGTATCTAACTCAAGCCATAGCGAGTAAGAAAACCCGAGTAGAGTGTGTTCGACTTGAAGATACCCTATTCCCCGTGCAGCGCTGCTGTACATGCTTAATCAAGATTTACTCGAGGAAATGCGTGCCGAAATTGAACTTTGCGTTAAACTAATGCAATGAGTAAGCAACCCACAAAATTTTATATTTATTATATGATTAATTATTAATCGTTATCTTAAAAATTGTACAAATAAATATATAGTATTTGCTGATTTATCAGTAAGTATGCAAAATTACAAGTCTAGCTTTAATAGACGTGAAATAAGCACAAACGGACAACGGGACGGACACAAAAACCAATATCCTCTTTTTACCCTTTGGAAAACAGAGTCTAAAAATGCATTGTCATTGCCACGCACAGTGATCGTCACAATTATATGCACATCTATTTTTTTTTTTTTTGTCGCAGTTAGTCTTAAAAGTAGCCCGCAGGCTTTTATTACATTTTGTAATGCTTTCAACTTGTTGCTCAAAGTGGAATGTGGTGGTTTATTTATTAAAATACATTAGTTTAAAACACTTTACGACTTGTATTTCATAAGTGTGTGAACCATTTTGATCATAAACACTCGCCACATTCACATTTATACGTGAAGAGTTTGCATTGTGTTTGCTGTTCGATGGAGATTTCTCCATAAACTCGTCGATCATGGATAAAAACACTTGTTTTGCACGATCCGTTTCTTAATCGAATAGAATAGAATCCGATCATGCTCAAAGCTCTCATCATCCAAATTCACCAACAAACAATTAAATCGAATACATTCGACGATGGTTTACAAAGTTAAATTTCTTTTAAAAAATTAATTACTTTATTATGGTATTTGAACCTTTCATTTTATTTTTACTTTACTTTAGTTCTGCCACGGACGCTTTTCGTAGTTGTGTTTGTTAATGTTCTCCTAATTATTTGTTAAACAACTACCAATTTACAGATAGGCGGAGTTCGTTCAACTTTCAATCAATAATAGATATGGGGCTTAAAGCTATCAGGCGGTGATCACATTTCGAATTTCGAATTTCGTATTTCAATAGCCGTTTCTTTCATATTTATCATGTTCACAGCGCGCTCCAGCTAATTAGATACCAAAGACGGAGTTCTTCAATGCCTTTTGCAGTTGTCTTTGTTCAATTTGGCCAGCTTTGAAATGCAAATAGGCAAATGTTTCGCATTTAGCTCGCATTTGTGAAGGGAAGTTCTTTGTTTTAGCTCAAACTGATGTGAATGCCTCTCGAGTCCGAGACTCTAACCGAAGTTATCTAATTAAATGCGTCAAATTATGTTTAGTGATAATTTTTTGGCATAGAGTTGTTGAGCTGCCAAGGCTGCAGATCTTTGGCTTCAATTTGGCAACCGGTCAAGGTGAAAGTTGCGACACCTGCCAACGTCAACAGCTGCGGCAATAGTACTATAACTGATCACTCAGCGCACAGCCTCAACAAAAAAAGTCCGGTTTACTTTTGACAAATTAATTGTCTGGCTAAATTGCAATTTGCATTTACTTTGCGCGCAATTAAGTTGCGGTCTTTCGCCAATTTTTGTCGGTTATCAACCGAAATTAATGCATGAATTAGCATGCGTTGCGTTACGGTTAACTTGTCTTCAACTTGCCTCCAGCTTGGGGCAGCCAACCAGACGAGGTAATGCTTGAGCAAAATAAACTTGAGCTTCTTTTCAGTGACATTTTCTGCAAATCAACAGCGAGTGGAATAGGCGATGAACAAGTTGCAAGTTACAAGTTGCAAGTTGCAAGTTGCAATATGTGAGTTGCCACGATGATACTGCTGGCCAACCATTTCTGCTCCATTGAAGCATTCAATTGTGGGGCGACTCGTACTCGGACGCAAACTTGGAGTGTTGGGCGTTGCCACGCTGCAAAAAGTAAATGATGCCACTGAACTTGTTTTTATTTTAGAAAGTTGCAACGTGTCCTAAGACTCATCTATCTGCATTTCGAATGGTGTTGCACTGGCCACCTAACGGTTAGAAAAGAACGGCATCGCCAAAAGCTAACAGCCTACAGCCTACAGCCTACAGCCAGCATTAACATCATTTGGATTTGGGGGATTGTGCCATTGACTGTGCATAAATAACCCATCATAAAAAGCTGACATTTCTTGCTGCTCTTTACTAAGCCTGTCCACAACGATAACCGGTTTCCGCATAGCTCACGGTCCATTGATGTCACTGACAGTTACATTTAGATGGAAGCTTAACTAATTTGTTGAACATAAGCTAAAACGATGAATAATATTCCGGCTTTTGAGAAAGAAATATTTAGGGAATGGCTTAAAAGCAATCTCCTATTCTCCATTAACAGTAAAATTCAAGAAGCCATTGTAACCGACTAAACGAAGAATCAACAACTAGAATCTTGATCATGATTGTCAACCAAGAAAAAATAGAGATAACACGTTGAGCTCGAAGTAAATGAACGATCTCAAAATATATATAGATGCTTTCATAGCACGTCCAGAATTTGTTTGAAAGCATCGATCGTTTTCACATTTACTTGATATCCATGCTAAAGTCCATATCAATCTTTATTTACTTTACTATTTTTAACACTTAAAGTGTTAAAAGCAGAAAATGTTGTATATAGAATCCGGTTTTGTAAACTGAAATAATAAGTACTTGACCTTTTAGATACACTCTTTAAAATAGAAAATGAAACAAACTTTTAAGAAAGGTTTTTGGTATCTGTTTGTCACGCACTTTCCGCTGGAGTTTTTTTGCTTTCTTCAATAAGCTATACTTCTCCATTAAAGATAAAATTTACTTTTGTTTTGATATAAAATGCAATTCATGATCTAGATGATGATCAATGAAGGTTTAGCTAAGTGTTGGCTAGACTGGCGTGTAATCCCCATCGTGTCGAATGACAGCTTGCCAATGTCTCTCGCTCATAACTTATGCAGGTGTATTTGATGCTGCGGATTTTGTTAGTTTTCATGGAGCAAGTGGAACTGCAACTGGTTGCGATAAAGAGGCAACTTGTAACTGGTACCTGGCAAGTGGAAACTGTTAACTGGCAACTGGCAACTGGCAACTGGCAGCGTTAAGCGTTGGCCACTTAGGCAAACGCCCATGCATATTCAGTGCCATAATTCCAACGGTATTTTAATGCTAAATGCTTACTCACTTCGCTAATGCAGACAACCGAAACCCGTTTTTCCGGTAATGACCTTCAGTGTTTGCTTTATTATGAACCCCCCCCCCTGTCCCCCTCCCACACACTCGACACCGGCAGTGGACTGGTTCACGTACCGCAGTTGGAGCTGTTGAAATTCTGTAGAATCTACAAAAGGTAGCCAAAGTAACTTCCTGACCACACTACGCAAACAATTTGGAGCTCTATTTTTATTTTTCGGTTCCTAAAGCCGGCTTAAAGCTATTCCATTTCGGAATCAAGTTCTGGGTATAATATCCATGTGTGTATGTTCATTTCCCTCCCGATTTACACCAAAAGCATGGCAATCTCATTGCTTGGCTATTATAAAGCCCAGGGCCATTAACTGTACTCGAGAGCCATAGAAAATGCCAAACAATTAATTATCTTTTTGTTTTATTTCGCTTCTAAATCCAAATCCAGTTTCTAACTTGTATCTCGACACGCTTAAGCACAACCACCCCAAGCAAGCATTCCATTGTTTATCTAAGCAATGGATGCAACTGCCGGATACTGCAATACAAGCGAGCAAGCTTCTAATTTTAAGCATACTAACTGTAAAATTACAGAAATTTGTTAAAACGCCAAAAACTTTCGTTCATTATGTTGAGTTATTCATTAAAAAAATGATTTATTTTTCATTTTAAATAATTATATTGAATTACTACTTTTATTGAGATAAATGATGGCTATTATGAGCTAACAAGTACGAAAAATAGGTAAACCTTTCGAAGCCCAACTTTCTTTCTTCAAAAATGAAAAAAAAGGTTTTTTTTCCAATAATTCGGAACAGGCATCCAAATCCGAAGTATGCAAAATGTGTGTCTTCTTTAGCTAAATATATAATATGTAAATATGCCTCTAAATCTACAGATATAGGAGATATGATTGAGAAATTAAAATATCTTATTTATAACAAGCAAAAGATTTATCGACAATCAAAAATAAACTCAATTTTCGTATGCCATACGAAAACATAGATATCAAATTTCCAGTCTTTTGCTCTTCGGAGATCCATAAATCGACCACGAATGCATCCATTAAATAGATTTTCACAAAAACATTATACCCATTTATCCTTTTTCAATGGCTAAGGTATATTCTTAAATAATATTTGTTTTAATCAAAAACAAGGAAAGAGAAAATTATCACATGCTATTGAAGGGCTTACAATACAAATTTCAGTATTACTTTCATGAACTACAGACACTGTATACAAAAAAAAATGTAATAATTAGACACGGTTCTTGGAATTCTAAGCCAATTAGTGGAACTGCATTCTTTCTTTGTTGTGATTATATCCATTAATTGTCGGCTGTTAAACCAATAAGAATTAGTTCTAAAGCGGGGCAGTCGGTTCGACGGGTCAGTAGAACGAGTCTACGTCATGGCCAACTTTAATAAGTGGTAAAAGCAAAAACCACTTGGTCTCTTGTTAGCCTTGATAAACCTTCTATTTTTTCATCAGCACAAAGCCAAGTGTTCAAGTGTTCAAGTGCATAAACTGGCTGCAACTTGGTCAACAGCTCGAGAGAGTGACAATAGCAACCAAGTAAAAACGTTGAAGGTGGGCACAACTGATTTCGTGAGACTCTGTTTCAGTTTAACGGGAGTATACGAGTATTCTAATCAATTTTAAAAAGTATATAAATTCTAAAAAAAAAGGAAGATTAACTAATTTTTGTATCCACCACCTAATACAATTAAGCATATGCCGGAGCAAGCACCCTATATCAATTAAATATAATTTTAAATGATACATATTTACCCCCGATGAGCCACGCCCTTGTAGAGAAGGTCAACGGTAGGGAACACACTAAATTTGGTGATACTAGCTTTCAAACTGTGCAAGATATAGTTTTATCCGATTTGTCACGCCCCCTTTTAGCGTAAATATATATAACCATTAGCTTAAAAAACTTAAATTTCAATTTCTAACTTCATTAGAACAAGTAAAAAGTGTATAACTGAAAATACAGTTCTTCCCGATTTGTCACGCCCCTACTAGGCGGATATGCAAAACCTTAAAATTTTGTTCTTATATTACCAATGCTAAACCTATGTTTATAGCTATAATAGCCGCCAACCAATAGACTCTTTTTTCCTTTGCGAAACAGAATCGAAGAATGTTGAGCTCAGGCGGTTCGATTACAAAATGTGGCGACGACAACACTGATACTCTTGCTTCGATTGAATGTCAGAACTTGTGTGCTAAATTGTTTTTTTTTATGTGCAGCTGGACTTCGACTTGAGTTGGCTTAATCGCAGACTCAAGCCAAGCCAACAGATGGCTGCATGGCAGGACGGGTATAGCCAAAGAGAAGCACGAAACACGAATGCGACGTGCATCGAATTCAGGCCATTGCTTGGAGCTCGTCAAGCCCCAGCCTTGGCGCCATGAAGAGGCAGACGGATTTCGGGAGCATTTCGTAATTCGATTTTGAGTATTGCGGGCGGGTCAAATAAAACATTGCAATCGCCCGCCGGTGCATTATGTTGTATCGAATATAGATTGTGTAGTTGTTGGTGTATGGTGTAGAGTTAAATTGTTTTTGACAGTCATAAAATTAATGTTTATTATGCATTGCCTTATCGTTTACAGACAAACAATCAACACAATCGAATAGCAAACGTGCGAAGAACACAACTCAACAAGAAGGTAAGAAAGACATTTTCCCTAAGCTACTTAGTTCATAATTTTCCCATCGAAGTTCACACAGAGCGCAAAAAAATGCGTCAAAAAGAAATGAATCTTGGCATGCAAGTTGGCCGCTTGACGCGCCTCAAACCTCATGCTTCTCTATAATTTGCCTCAAGTGTAAATGTATAAATGTGATTGAAAGCTAACTGCAACTGGAACTGCAACTGCAACAACTACAACAGCAAATTCAATTGAAGACCTGCCAGACGCCTGCATGCAAAAAACACTTGTAATTCGAGGCGACTGCCACAACAATGTGTTGTCTCCGCCAGGTAAGAAGCGAAAGAGGGCGTTGTGGGCAGCTCGACCGGCTCCCAAGCCCCATGTCGCAAGACCGGGAAGCAATGCCAACCACAATTACAATTGCTATCGACTGTAAGTGGCATGCAAAGCCTTCAGCAGCACAACTTGCCAATTGTCTATGCTGAAACATCGTTAGCAGCATATTTAATTAAAAGCCATAATTGGCAACAACATTTAACAGTGTGAGAAGCGCAAAAGCTGCAAAGCCCCTGAACTCTCATAACATGAGCCTATTTTTGTTTCAATCCAAATAAGTTGGATTTGCATTTAAAGAAAGATATAACAAATATTTTAAATTTGATAATTAAATACACTTAAATGAAACAAAACTTATTATCAATCTATTTACTATTTATAATATAATGAGTATAATTCTGGATTTTAACAGCTGAGAAAGAAATCGGTTGATCATAACTTGAAATTCCACTGTAAAGCCAGCTTGAAATATAAAATATTTGAATTATATATTTACGTCTTCCACTTTGTAATTATAGTAATTGTTATAATTGGAATTTCCTCACCCACACACACTTAACCAATGTGTGAACACAAATAAACACTTAAGTGGGGAGACAATTGAAGATATTTTCAAAAGGAAAATAAATGTGAAAAAGAAACAAAACAAACACGAGGCAAGAAAAGTAAATGGCAGCTGCATCAAAACGTTTAGTTTCAGAGATTTGCTTTAAAATAAATGACAACAAAAAAAAAAACTTTCCATTTCTAATAAAACTAAACTTCAATTGAAACAAAGCAAGGCCCCTAGGTGTGGGCTCCATAGGGCTAGCCTATTGTTGTTGTGAAAAAGTATTTTTGGTCTCTCAACAAAAACACACACACACAATTACACTGAAAGTGCTCTCAGAAATAAGTGTGTGTTGTATTTCGGGACAAATGCAGCACACGTGGCACGTGTCGCCGACCTTGCTTTTTATTAATGCCTCTTTGTGGCCTCTTTTAGTGGCCAAAAAATATTAAGTGTAACTTCTTGGCCATGCAGTCAGACATGCAATAACTGCTTCTTAGCTTTGGCTGCCCCCCGTTAAGCAGCATTTGCTTTATTGACAAATGAAAAATTGCATTTGCTGCCATAGGGTTAGGTCCCCAACTGCAGCAGCAGCAGCCGCAGCCGCAGCCGCAGCAACATCTGCCAAACAAGAGCTGTTGACAATGTGTTAAATTTAATGAAGAAAAATGTCATTCACATTTGATGTCATGAACCGACAGCAACTTCCCCTCCGCGTCTATTGTTGTTGTCTGTATTAAATGTACATTAAGGCAAATTGCACAAAATGTATTACGAAAAACAAAGCCGAGCAGCAAAAAGGCGTTTTGCGGTGCGTGTGAAAAGCGGCTCTATTCAAAGAAAGGAGAAGAAAAAAGGGGAGCGCACGCACGTGCAACATTTGCGACAGGGCGCTGTCAAGATGCATTTGCTGACGGTTGCTTCCAGTGGCCGTTAGATAGATAAGCTACCGATAAGCAGCAGCAGCAGCAGCAGCAGCAGCAAGAGGAGCAGGAGGGGCAGAAGTAGTAGCAGCAAAAACAATATCGCTGCCTCTGCCGTAATTGAAAATGCCAATTGAGGTTTCTTTCAGCCCTCCTCTTTGCCCCTCTCTCTCCTCCACTCACTCGCTTTTTCTCTTCGCCCGCCATTTGTGGCGTAGGCGATAGTGAAAGTTACGGTCGGCCATTCGCCAATTGGTCGCAATGTACAAGCACAGGTAATTAATGCCAATTAAATGTCAAGTCGCGGCCCAGTCGCTGTCCTAGCCATTTGTTTTTTTTAACAACAAAATCTCAACTGTTGACCGCGCCAAGTTTGACTTTCAAATGCTGCACTGATTAATTATGCCACACGGGCTTGCACTTTGAGTTTATTTAACAGCAACACCAACACCAACAACAACAACAACAAGAGCAACAACAACAACAGCAACAACCAGACGCTGGCAGCTCAATTGATTTCATTTCTCACGACAATAGTCGCGACGTCAGTTGTCGGGCTCGTGAGTTTCTAGTTGAGTGGTTGCCAGACGGTTCCAATTTCCAGTTGCTTCGGCAAAGTGCAGGCAAGCGGCTGGCAACGCTTCCACTAACCCCAACATATGCAGCAAGCTCCGTGCGTTGTGCACTTTCTACCATTCGCTGAAGAAAGAAAACAAAATGCTGCAGTAACAAGCAGCAACATCAACAAGTTGCAACTGCGCTGTTACCGCACAACAAAGTTATTTATGATTATTTAATGCAAAGGCTTATTGTTTTGTTGCTGCCTGCAGGTTCATTGCCCAAAATTTTTATAATTTTTTTTTTAGATTTTCCCTGCAATTTCTTTGAGGCAAGTTGTTCCCGACCAACCCCACTGGCAGTCAATGAGCTTGTTTCATGGACCATGGATGCATTTATTTCTTATGGTATCTTTCATTGAACTTTCAACTTGGCCTTTTTCGCTGCGCCTTAGTTACTTTCTTTTGTAGTATGCAACAACAATAGTTACAGCATGCCGCATACTTAAGTGTAACTCCAAACACTCGCACATAGTACTTGCAAACGCTTGTCCTTGTCTACGTGCCGTATACGTAATATTTTATGCGCATTGCAAGCCTTGAGTCCAATACGTGTTTTGTAACCCAATAATAATATTTGGCAAACACTTAATTGTCATAGAAGATAGTTCCAATTAAATATTTTTAATTTGCGCATTGCTCTAAATTAGAAACCGAAATGAAATCGAATATGAATTACCGCCAATAGAAATAAAATGAAAAAATTGTTATAATGTTAACCAATATTTAACAATAGCAAACAATTATATTATTGTGTATGCATGTGTTATTAACCTCTTTTAGTTACAAATTGCCGTCTTAAATTATCATTTTCATAGTATCTCTTGCAATTTATTCGCAAATTATTTTGCTGTCTGCCAATCTGAAACCAAATTCAATGTAAATAAATGTTGAACTCTGACATACAATTACAGTACACAATAAATATCTTACGCCATACATATGGAAGAAGTATTTTCAGTAATGATTGTTAATATTTGGCAAACAATATTTTTATACCCTGAACCCAATGAAAATGGGCATGTTTGTGTGAATGTTTATATGAATAGTATATATATTCTTAATCAGCATCTGCAGCCGAATCGAATTATCCCTGTCAGTATGTATGAACTCGTTGACCTCAGCAACTATAACAACTAGAGACTTGAAATTTTTACGTAGGTTCTCCTATACAACGCGCTTAGCGATTTTGTCTTCGAAAATCGATTTCTCTTTCCATTTGCTAATTATCGATAAAACGTTTTAGTTTTTCAGGCATATCTCGTACATCTTAAGAGATAGAGGTATTAAATTTACTATATACATATATATGCTACGAAAGTAAACGCACATTTTGATACTACGGATTTTGGATGACCCAATTTCCAATTTTTAGGAAAAAACTTATATTTGAAGCTAAAAGGTGCTTCGAAACGAATACCAATACTAAAAAGTTAAAGCGGCGTGCGTGTGTGTATGTAACATAGGGTTTAGGGCATCTCCCAGTCGAACACACTCTACTAGAGTTTTCTTACTAGTTATGCCTGTTGTTATTCGTTTTATCTAATTGGCAAATTCTTCTTGTTTGGCATTTTGTAATTCGTGTTTTCAACTTCATATAATGAACATAGTTTTCCATACATTGAACTCATCAAAAATTGAAGCTTTAATGTTATATGCTAGACAACTACTAGTCAAGATTTTGCATCTGTCTTTCGAGTCATATTTAGTAGTCGCTAAGTTCATAATGTTTTTATATACACCGAACCCACTTAAAATGTTTATCCATTAATATAATGTTTGATCAGGATCAATATCCGAGTCGATTAAGCCATCTGTCCATCTGTCTGTTCGTCTGTTCGGTATGTATGAGTATGAACATTTTGATAAACAACAGCACAGTTACAGTGTATCTTCAAGTCGAGCTCACCTAACAAGAGTTTTCTTACTTCTTAGTTTTGCTTTGGATGCCGATGGGTTCTACAGTTAAAATTTGTATACAAACCGGTTGCACTGCATCACAAAGCAAACAATTTTTCAGACTGTGAACTATGCACGATGACTAAATGCTATGGGCGACGTGAACCGCCAGCTTAATAGCCGAAAGAAAATCACAATTCGGGCCAGACTTATTGGGCTCTTAAGCAGCTGGCAGCATGTGACCGGTTGCTGGACAAACCGCAAAACTGGTCATGAGTCATGATCCCAGTCCCAATTGTAAGCGTCCAGGCAGGCTGCCTGACAGCCAACAAATGGTGCATGCAAATTTGGAGCACCCTGCAAAACGGAGTCTGTGGACTATTTGTTAAAGAAACAATTTAAAATATTTGTTTGTGTTGTCCCTGACTTATATATTTGCGAAATCTCGCTCAAAATGCTGTGTGAGGTTTCTTGGTTAGGGCTTCAAACCTTTTACAAAAGCCCAGTTAAGTAAGCATGTTCAATACTGCGTACTTTATGCATCTGCTTTTTTTTAAGATATATTCCCAAAAAGTCAAAATCTATAATGTGCAGCATTTAAATTCATTACAAAAAAAAACCAATAGAAAGGAAATATTTCTGATTAAGATGAGAAAATTATAAACCTCTACATTATATGATATGCGATATATATGATATATATATTTCAAGTTTGATTGATTTTGCCAGCCGCGCCACATTCATTCATTAACATGCAGTTTGTTAAATCATTATACCCTGCATTCTCATATTCAATTTCTAGAGTTTAAAAATATCCCACACAACAGGTTTTGTACTTATATTTCCTTTTTTTGTTTTTGTGGTTTTCTTATTGCCTGCCACAGTTGTTTTTATGTGACCAACGCAAACAGAGCCCCTGTTGCACACACATACAATTTCTACGCATCATAAACAAATTTGATACTGCAGAAAGCATTAAGTAAGGCAAAAATTAAAAAAGTCTTGCCCAAAAACTTGACTAAACCGTTATTGTGGTGTGCGTCCGTTTATGTGCGTGTATGTATCCATAAATTGGAGTTACGATCTTCGTCTTCTGTGTGCGTTGCCTGTGGGAAACGATGTATATAATTGAAATACGATGCCCGCCTCGGGCAAGTGACACATTTCGCTCCTCGCTTTCAATACCCTGTAAATGGGGCTATATTAGTTTTGTGCAGGCAGAAAACATTGACAAAAAAATAGTTTATTTCCTAGATACTTTTTTCCCGTTTTCCCAAATATATTATATTTTAAAGGAAAAAACTGTCCAACTCTAGCAGTAGAGTATTTGCTAGTCGCTCAATTCACAAGAAAGCATTTTTACTTACGACTTTTTAAAGAACGAAGCAACATGTTGCGGCAACACATGTGCAACGCGATGGCGGCAACGGCGGGCAGAAATTCAACTGGATCCCAAAGCTGAACACGTTCGGCCACCAGACGCCATTCGGTTGCATGAATGAATGCGTTTTCATTTATTAATTTGCAGTCTTTTGTTGCTGCCCCAGCTTTTTAGTTGCCTCTGCAGCAGCATCGCACCCCAAAAGTCGTCAAGTTGGTGTCGCCTCCGCATGTGCGCAAATGAAAACGAAGACGATGCCAATCTTGCCGCAACGCCGACAAGGGAAACTAACCTTGAAATATGTTGTTCTTGCTGCTGTTTACATTCCGCAATAAAAGAATACTCGTATTCTTAGCAAATGATTTATGCCAGTACGTACAAGCCTCTATTCCAAATATTTGTACTAACAGCTAACTATTCTCTAATATTCTATGTAAAATGTAGCATATAACTTCTTTAAAGGAATATAGAACTTCATTAAACGAATATAACTGGTGTATATGAAGTACTAGTAGGAATATATATAGCAAAATTAATATATTTTCATGTAGCAAGAATACCCTATGAAAGCGTCCATGAAATCTATCAGTCCTACAAAATTATAAACAAATTAGATAACTTTATTCAAGTCTGTTTCCTTTTAATAATTCGGAATCATCTCACTTAAGAAGTAGCGGATATTCTCGAAAAACTGAAAATTGTTATCGATAGCCAGCAAATTGAAAGTGTTATCGACTATCGAAAGCAAACTCGACATAAGTATCAAATTTTGAATCTCTAGCTTTCGCACATGTAGACAGACGGTCAGGCCTAAATCGGCAGGACTGTTGATTCTGATCGAGAATATTTATAATTTAGGGTCTGCCCCGCCTTCCTTACATTTTCAGAAACACATGATACCCTGTTTAAATGAATGGGTTCTGGGTATAAAGAATATGTTAAATTAAAAATGTAAATCGGTGATTGAATAATATTAGCTTATTCAAATCCTACGTTTATATTGTTGAATCTACTACACATTCATATGCTCGTATATCTTATTTGGGTCTGGAATAGCGACTGATATTCGCTCTGCCGTTGCTAACAAAGAAGTTGACCTAGAACTTTACAGTTTTTCGCAACGGCGATTTGATTGCCAAATGCCGTTTAAGGCCTTGTCGAAACAGATTTGTATAAATGGCCTTATGCTGACGCGGTTTTATTCATAAGAGAACATTGCTAATCGGAGTAATCAAGAGCCAATTCAATTTCGACGGCTCGAGACTGCTTTGTTTCGCCTCTAATTGCCAGGCTGCCATTTACGGCCAACGTCGCGAAGTTGACATTTAAAATAGCGCCCACAACATCCGCTCAGGTAAGCGGCCCAACCCGAAATCAGCACTTTTTAGCTCAGGAATTTTTCTATTTTGTATTATTATTATTATTTTTGTTTTTTTTTTTTCAAATACTTATGCGCAAATATTGAATCAGTCATCGGCCAACAACTTCAAATGCTTGCTAGGGCGCCCTCTCTATTCTGTTTTGCATAATTCCATCGACAGAACTTTGGCATGCATATCGCAGGTGTACGTATGTGTATGTGTGTACACAACGCTAAACGTATAAATAAACAGCAGAGAAAATGGAAAATGGGCAGCAGAACAAACAGCAGCCGCCGACGTGTAAATGTGGAACAAACTTCTCTCACATCTCTCACGTATCTGAGATCTGAGATCTGAGTTTTATTTAAATATCTTCGCCCATCTCGAGTTTTTGATTTGTGACTTAGGGAAATGTTCTTGTGGTAATTTGTAGATCTGTGAATTGGTTGAGGTTGCATCTTGATCTATGGCTTTGGCTTTTGACTCGCATGGGGCGTACTAATTGACAATGCAGAGTGTAGACCCACTTCCAGAGCACTAATGGGCCATTTGATTCGCCTTTGCCTCAGCTGTTTGATTCAATCAATAGAGCTACTCGACGCATTGGACTTGTGTAGTGCTCTATAACTTATGAAAACAGCATAGCTAGAGTATTCATATAAATAACACTTCCCATTTATTTGGTATGTAAATGCGTTAAAAGTAAATGGAAATAAGCCCCAAGCCCCAAGCCCCACGCGACAAGCGGCAATTGGCAAAGTGCAGCAGCTGGGAGAAAATAAAGAATCGGGCAAGAAAAGAACTTTCCGCTGTTGATGGAACCTGTTGGCCCCAATTGGATGTCGCAGCGAAGGCGACGGTCAGTTAACAGTTAACTGTTTCGTTGCCTGCAAGCGGCAGCAAATGTTTGTGTGCCAACTATCAGATAAAGCCAAATGCAAACAGCCGAATAAAAAAATATTGGAATGGCCTGGCGGCACGAAACAGGTTTGATGCTGGGAACTGCTAAAAATACGAATACTTGCATGTAGTTTTGTATAGTTTTGGGAGTGCAAATTCTTAGGCATCAATTAAATGGCGCGGAACCTAGCTGACCGACTTTTGTACCAGCTGAATTCAACTTTATGGCTAACGAGGCTAACACCCGTCCTGGCTGGGGGGCTCGCCGGATCCGCAAGTTTGGAGCATGAAATTTATGTAAATTTATTTGTGTTACATTTCAGTGCGACAGCACCGTCTAAATATCTCTTTTCACTCGGCCCATCTTGACCGTTGGCCACATTTCTTCTTCATTCCTTACGGCGAGAGAGCGACGACTAAACTTGAAAAATAGCTTTTTAGTTGATATCCGACCGGAGCAACGTTTTCTTCTGCTCGGATGTTGGCTCTCCTCCTCTATAGTCGAGAGGCTGTTCAATTTTATGGCCAAATAGCGCTACAATTTGTTTCACATCTGTAATGCCGCATGTGTTTCACTTTTGTACCAATTTGGTCAGCCTACAAGCCACTTGTGCCGCTTGAGATTGTTGTGTTTTGTTTACATATAGATTAGATTCTACTTTGTTCGCGGCTGCGTGAGAATCCAGAATTGCAATCTCGTCTGTGGCCATAAGCAAATCGAGTATCGATGCCGCAACCAAATGCAAATGAGTGAAAGAAAAATGCCAACAATTAACAGAAAACAAACAACTCGAACAAATTTATGTGTAACAGAGGGGCAAACAAATGCAATGTGCAAAAGCAAAAACACTGGAGCAACTATTGCCAACAACACAGTTATGTAATTAACGCCCGACGTTCCCCCCACCCGATGCTCCTCTGTCCGGCTGATGCCAATGCTGAATGCGAGCGAATTGCTCAAAGCCAAGATTTATGCATATTAACGTCTAACAAAACGGTGACCCAAAAAAAAAACAGTTGCAGCTTCTGCAAATGCAAATATCAAGCGTAGCATCAGCAGCAGAAAAAACTGCAACACCAATTTAACAATGGGTCAACTTTGCTGTTGCTATTGTTGTTGTTGTTGTTGTTGGCGGTGATAAATGAGTCGCAAAAAGCCAACAAACTGTGGTTGTTGTCATCTTTGTTGTGTGGCTTTTGGGGCTGCTTTGTTTTGCTGCTTTTGATTTGTTATTTTTGTGGGTGTTGTCGCCGTTGTCAGCATCAACACTTTCCCAATTAGATGCCGCTACAATCTTCTTTTTTGGCCAAATTGACGTAAAACCCACTTGCGGTTTTTGTTGGCCTTAAAGATGGCTAATGACTGCATTAGTCAGTCTCTTTGTTCTTGTGAGTGTGCGCCTGATCTTCCCTGTTACAGCAGCAACGTCTTCCCCGATGATTGTGAGAACTCGAATCATAGCGCAAACTTTCTAATGGTACGAAATACAGTAAATTAGAAATACAGAAAATGTATATAAGTATTTTCTTTAATGAAACTGGTGTACCTTCCTGCCAATGTTATTTATACGAATACATAATATGTTTTTGTCTTGAATTTTGTATGTTTTTGTGATTTTGGGCGGGTTAATTATTCCGCAGTTTTTATGTTACTGTCGTTTATTGCACATGCAGTCAGTCACAGAGACCGTCACTTCCCTGGGTAATTTTAGAAAGTCATTTACACGTACGAGTCTACATATGCAAAGTTTAAATGCAAACATCAACAAACTAACCAACAGCAACAGCAACAGCAACAGCAACTGATTACCCAACAGCAATTGGAGAGTCTTTGAAGTCGCTGAGAGGCCCAATCAAACACAGCCTTGTCGATGGCCATGTGACAAAGACGCCTCAGTGAAAACCAACAGCACCCTCCCCCCACCCCCACCCCCCTCTGAGCAAGGTGAAACAAAAACAACATCCCACAGATGGCAATAACAACAACAATGGCTATAATTTCATTATCAAAAGCTAAAATTGATTGATAGTCGTCGTGGCAAATGAATGTTTGACTGCCTGCTGAAGACATTGAATGACCGCATGGTCAATTGCAATTGAATTTGGCTGCTTGGGTAGTCGAAGACTACCTGGCCTAACGCTTATTGCCAAGTTTTGCCAACGCCACTTCGAATTCGTTGTCGTGTTGTTGCTGTCTTCGCTCTTATGTTTGCATTAAATAAGTTTGAGTCATGGCGCAGGAGGCGCATTTATGCAGTGAAAGTTGATTGTTGGTCAGTGCAACAGCGAGTTGGGCAGCTGCAACAGTTGCTGGTAGCGCTTGCGCAATCACCGTCCCAATGAACATTGTTTATCAGCCAAAAAATAACTTTGTTTTCTTTTTGCAGAATATGATGGAATAAGGTGAGCAGCAGTAACAGCAATCAAACAGCAGCAAACACAAGAAGAAGAGCAGCAGACAAAATGTCCTCCTCGATTTGTTCTCACTTTACGCAAAATGCGTGGAAAAAAGATCTGTGCTCGAACTGCTTCAAGTCCAAGGATGAGCACAAGGCAGCCGCCGCTGCCGCACAACAGGGCTCCAAGCAAAGCGCGCTCAAGTCGGAAAGCCACGCAAAGACTGATTACCCCAACAAGCACAAAACGCCGGCGAAGAGCATCATTAAGAAGGCATTCGGCGTGCGGCTCACCACAAGCAGCAGCAGCAGCAGCAGCTCCATCGGCAAGGCCGGGAGCAGCAGTAACAGCTCAAAGTCGAGCAAAGTTTACTTTCCCAAACAGCTGCACGAGATTATTGGTTATGGCGGGGAATGGTCAGAGGATGATGACGATGATGATGATCACGATTTCATGAATCTGGGCAACGAGCATGATGACATGGCAATCACGGAGACCGACGACGAAGATGCCGTCGAACTGAAGCGCGTAACTCGCTTCAACACAGATTTCAATATGAACAATGGCAACTTGCTAGGAGACGCCCAGGATAATATCAAGAAGTCCTTTGCGGCACTCAAGCTTGGAGCACCGCAGGTGGACAAGGAGGGGAAGAAGCAAACGCTAACCATCAATGTGATGCCATTTGGACAGCCAATGAAAGCAACGACGAGCAAATCGTCGGAAAGCTCAAAGACAACAACAACAACAACATCAGCAACAACAACAACAGCCGCTTCGTCCAGCACAGTGGCATCCAAGTCTGTTGCAGCAACAGGCACAACAATTAAAAGCACAATAACAACGAGCACGGCCTCCAAGAAAGTGACAACAACACTCACGCCCACACTTGTGAAGGCAACGCCAATCGTGGCTTCGAACGATGGCAAGAACAGTCCGCCCATTGAACGTGCGATGGAGAAATCTCTACTAGATGAAATCTCGGAGACGCTGCAGCAGAAGCAGAAGCAAAAGCAGAAGGAAAACGAGTGCAACACTGCAGCAGCTGCAGCAGCAACATCGTTCACAACAACAACCTCTACAAGCAGCAGCAGCAGTAACAAAATCAAATTCGAATTGGGCTCGCTTAGTGATTCTCCAAAGCCATTTCTCGATCTTAAGAAATCGATCGCGCGTAATGCGCCCATAACCAAGGAGCACACCAAGCCCAAGGTGAACGTCTGCCACAAGTACTCCGACACGGACAGCAATTGCTCGGACACGGAGAATGGCGTCTCGGCCTACTACGACGTGGTTGAGACGCAGCTGAGCTACGAGAATCTGCCCGATGGTAAGTACAGCGAGCAGATCGGTGTGGCCAGCGCCCAGACGGAAGCCAGCAGCACGCACTACTCCAGTTCGCAGTACATAACGGACATGCTGCTCAGTTCGAAGACTCGTGCCGCCAGCTACAATCTGCACGAGGGAAACTTCATGACCAGCAAAATAACCTCGGACGGGCTGATTGTCACCAAATGCAGTTCGGATGACGCACTGGACTCCACGGGGAGCAGCTTCGATGGCAGCTCTGACGAAGAGAACGCCTACAATATGATACGCAGCGAGTCCGATTCGGGAATTGGCATTAGCATTAACAGCGACTATAAGAATCTGCCCAGCGGTGCGGTCAAGGGCAGCAGCGAGCAGCGGGCGATAGTGGAGAAGAAGCTGAGCGCCAGCACCAACAATTCGGACTACGAGGACATACAAATTGGCGACCAGTCCGGCAACCAGGCGGCAGGCAAGAGTCGCGAACTGCACGGCGAGCCCGATGGCAGTGCCGATCCGGACAACAAGCTTGAACAAAGCCAACAGCAGCAGCAGCAAAAGCAGGAGTCAATCCTAGATGGAGTATCGCATCAGTTGCCAGCCCTGCCGAAGTCGCCGCCGCCGCCCATGAAAATGGATGCCCGTCCCTCGTTCTTGCACGGGCTTAAGAAGCCGGAGCTGCCAGCCAAGCCGGTGGTGAGCATCAGCAGCAGCAGCAGCAGCAACAATGGCAACATCAACAACAACTCCACGCTGAAAACTTTTATGAGCAAGCGGCAGCCCAGCAGCGCCGAACAGCAATTCATAAGCCAGCTCCAAACGGCAATGTCGAAATCAAGTGAGAATTTGCTTGTAGCGTCAACAGCAGCAGCAACAGCAGCAGCCGCCATTGAGTCAGCCAAAGATGACGCCAAGCTGAAAAAAGGCAAAGCGCCAAACCCGCCACCGGAACCAAGAACGAGCGCGCCAACTACGCCGGAGCGCGATTACAGTTTGGTTGCCGAAATCGAGCAGGCAGCGAAGGCGGAGTCATCATCGTCCAAAGTGGAAGAAGAGATGCTGCCAACAGCAGCGGAAAGTATTGCCACAGCACCCACAACAACAACAACGCCAACAGCATCAGTAGAAGCTGCGTCCAGCAGCAGCAGCAGCAACAGCAACAGCAACAACTTGTATACCCGGAAGCAGCCCGTGACGGCTGCTGCACCCGTCATACGCGAAAAGGACAAGCGGGAACGGGCGGTCATCAATCCCAAGTTTCGGAGTCTCAACACTTTTGTGATGCAGCGTGCCAATGCAACAAAGCAGTTACAGTTGCAATCTGCCAGCTCCGTGCTGAACCTGAAGCAGCCGCTGACGCCGGAACCGACGCCGCGTAGAGATAGCCAGCGGCAGCTGTCCATGTCCGAAGAGTGTCTCGCAGCGGCTGGCTTGGCGGATCAGCCCAGCAACAACAACAAGTGCACGAAGTCGCCGAATGCTTCGCCGCCACAGAAGCAAAAGTCAAAGTTCTCGATCAAAAAGTTCTTACGCCTGACCAGCAATGGGGCCAAGTCCAGTGAACCGCTTTCCAAGAAGGACAGCAGTGTGTACACAGAGATCTGCACGGGCGATGATGGCAGCGTTGCCGGGAAGCCGCGCCTCGTTATCATACATCCCATCGACATCAATCCCACGGCAGTCGAAGTTGTCAAGGATATCACGAAGACAAGCGATTCTGTCTCTGCGCAGACGGTGGCCGTAGTCACCACCAAGCCACCGGCACCTCCGCTGCGCTCCAGCGAGGGACAACGCGGTCATGAGGTCAATAAGCCGGCACGCCCGCCGCCCCCAAAAAGCGCCGAACTCCGTCGGAAGCAAAAAACGGAGCTAACCGCCACGCTCAGCTCGAGCAGCGTGGACTCCGCCAAGATTTCCGGCAATCCAAATGCCAATGGCTCCATCAAATCTAAAGCGGACAATGTGTACGCCAATTTGGGTGAGTTTGCAATAAGATGAGCTAAGTGGGTTACTAGTTCGATCGACTTCCATTGAGTTTCGTGGGTGTATCTCAATCTTTCCGATCATGATTGTAAACGTGATTCAATTTCCATTTCAAAAGAAAGCGCAACCAGATCACGTTTGCAGCCAGCACCCAAATGCCACGGCATAAATTCATTTGACCTTCATAATGTAGGTATGTGGGTCTAAAGGGTTTCTTCTTCAGCCAGTGTGCCACTTCGCCAAGTGGAAGCCACAGCAAATTATCATAACTTCAAGTGGCACTGAAAGTAGAACCAAAGCAAAACGAGTTACGCATTCCAATCAATATAACGGACACACATCGTCGCTTCTTAACGCCATAGTAGTAGCCAGATTAAAGTAGGTTAAGTGAGCGGGCCAAAGCTGCGAACTCAAATATGTAGTTTTACAGATGAACAAGCGCAACACTAACAACAAGAACAACAAAATCTAGATGAAAACGAACCGAAAAGCAAGCCAATGAGGTAACCACATGTGAATATCGCAGCTCCCAATGCGGCCAGAAAACTGGCGAAACGAGAATCACAGGCAGAGAAAGATTAAGAATCTGAGACCCATTTCTTTACTGTCATTTTATGGTCAAATCAAATATGGCAAGAACTTGTTACACCTGTTGCTGCCGCTTGCTAGTGGCTCATCAGCTCAATTGTTGGCTATAAAAAACTATTTGTTAGAAATCTTGAGCACTAAATCAGATGTAATTTATCGGATGTTCCTCTCCAACTAATTGCCAACATATATGTTGATTTAATGTGTTCAACTAATAATTATGTCTGTAATCCTTCCCACCCACTAATGCCCAGGCGAGATCCGTTCTTCGATAGCGCCGCGCAAGCCGGAGCGCACGGCGAGCATGCGCGAGCGTGAAGCGCAGCTAGAGCTGGTCCGTAAGCGTGGTGTACTTACCGATACAATCTCCATTTGCTCGTCAAACGGTGATAATGTAACAACCAATCAGTCCAACGCGTGCAACAGCAATCCATTGGAAGCCAGCAAACCGTCTGCGAACTTGGCTGCAGCTGGAGCACCTTCCGTGAATAGCCGAACCAGCACATTCGAGCGGCAGCCGAAGAAAGCTGAGACGAAAATGTCTATATCCAGCAAGCTTGAGATCTTTGAGCAGCGCGCCCAGGCGGCACACGATGGGACGGACGGTGCTCAGCGCAGCAGTCTGAAGGATTCGGTGCGCAAGATAAACAGCACCATCGATAGCTACCTGAAGGACAAACGCGAATATGAGAACATGTACGAATTTGTCAAAATGGGCAATGGGAACAACAGCGCCACAACGAAAACGACGACGACGACGACGACGACCCCAACGCCCCCTTTGCCACCAACACGAAGCAGCAACCTCGATCTATCCGTTGTGGCTGGGCAGCGACTCAACAGCCGATCGAATGGGCGCAACAATATCTATTCGGACACGGCTTCGATAGCCAGTTACACGCGCAGCGAATACGGTCCCGTGCGCAACTACGGATTGAACAGTAGCTTAGGTGGGCTAAACATAATATACTCCACCCCATGGTGATCCTAAGTGAACATTTTTATCTTGCAGCCAACATTCCACGCGTCATATCGGCTTCGTATGCGGGCAGTGAAGCGGGCGAATTCGATATCTACGCGCCATACAGCTACTACGGCAGCGAGGCTGGAGGAGATGTGGCGACAGATATCAACGACAGCGTGTGGGGCATCCCAATAGTGAGTTTGAGAGAACAGCCAACACTGTGCGACACAACATCCTAAAATCGATTCGTGTTCTCTTTCAGGGCAACAAGAACCGCAGCAAGGCCACAAATCGTTTGCGCATGCGCAAAGGACGCAGTGTCGTGCACAAGACCATCGAGGATAACTACACAGCCGTTGTGGTGGCCAATCACGAGGCGCTCGCCCAGGTGCTCGATCAGGTGAGCCCATATTGAATGTTCTCCATGCCAAAGACAGACACTAACCTAACACGATGCTCCAATAGCTTCAACAAACGCCAGTTGTGCCTGCTGCACTGCGACCGTTGGCCAATGCCATTAACTTGCGGTACGAGGATTTCACCATCCTGGAGGGCGTTCAGGCATTTGTAGTGGGCAAGAAGGCTTTCCATACCGCGCTTTGGACCACATCGCCTGTGACATTGGCCCTGTCGGCTGACTGTAACCAGCTGGCAGGTGTTGGCGGCGAACTTAGCCAGCTGACTGGCGGCGTCTGCGATGTGCTCAATCCTATAACCGAGTTTTGCGATCTAGTTCCCAGCTACCAGTTGCCACTGATGCCCACGACGGAGGTGACACTGTTTCAGGCCACAATATCTGTGCTGCCGAGACTTCAGCTGGAGACTCTGCAATCAATCGGAGCCATACTCAAGGGCAAGTCCCAGGTGCTCGATAAAAGCAATTTCAACTTCCGTGGCTCCATACCAAATTTAAATAGCCTGAAGGATTCAGGTGGTGCAAATGCACTGCGCAACGTCGTTTCCGTACAAAATCTTAGCACATTGAATGAGGAGTCAACCTCATGCAGCAACACGGTAGCTAACGATAACGAAGAGATGACTCCCACATCCCATGCCATGCCTTCCTTCGATGATGTCATGACACGTGAGGTGGCATTCATCATGCTTCAGCTGGTGAACGGGATGAAAAATCTGCAAGCGAAGGCCATTGAAGAGACACCGCTGAGCCTATCGAATGTAGTGCTGTCCAAGGACATGGATAACAAGGATGCGCAGGCGCGACTCTGTGTCTTGCAAGGGTACGAAAATGTGTTAATTTTTAATTTTAAGTTGTTCTGTCCCCAACTAAACTGATATTTTACAGCAATAACAACGACGATGAGGAGCCCATGGGAACGCTTTGCAAATGCGCCCACGTCGCGTTAACCGACATGCTGCCCACCACTAAGATAACCCCCATTCTGGCCGATATTTTGCAACAGGAGCGCGCTGAGTCACTCTCGAAGGCTAAATCAGTGCTGGAGTTTGTGCTCTGGGGTCCTTCTGATGTCGCGCTCTCGGGCTCGACAAAGGAGCGCGAGCTCGCACTTCAGCGCTGGCTGGACCTGGAGCGCGCCACAGTGCTGCACGGCTTAGTTCGCACACGCATAGAGCTGACCGTTTACGACGAATGTCATCTGATGTTCCTCGTGCGCTCTACGGCGAAAATGATGAACGATGCGGCTAAAATTGTATGCAGCTATCAACAGCAGCCACCCCCATGAGTTGCTCCGAATAAGCTAGCCCTATATTAATTAAACAAGATTGTCATAGGCCTTTAGTCCTTTATAGTTTATAAAGTTGGTAGATATACATATGTGCATGTGCTGGTCTTAATTGATCCATGGAAACATATATTATATTATCATTATATATACGTAAAACTTTATAAATTTTCGAAACATGGTATTTATCGAATAATTATTATGAATTATCCTTATAATATATAATTTAAACGAAACGACAATAACCATATATATATATATATATATATGAAAACATTTCTTTGCCAACTTGTAAAAACTGTAATTTAAGTTATTTTTATTGTGAGTGATTAATCTATGCAAATATTTATACTTACCTAAATTACTTACTTTTACGTAATGTGTAAACGTTGAAACTATTGAAAGCCTTATTCGGTATATAAAGGAAATCATTGGTGTTTGCTTAAATATATATTTGTAAAATATTGTATACCTATTAATATGCAAATAAATAAACTCTGAGTCTTTAAATTTTGGAAGATTTCATTTATATTTATATATTAAATAAAAAATTAAAATAAATAAAATAACTAATACTTATAACTCCACAAGTTAATAAAATATGTAACAGAAATATATAACACCTTTTTTAACTATTGTCCAATATTAAATCTAATAAGACACTAAAAAATATTGTACACTCTAAACGAATTCAATTGAAGTCTCTATTTCAACTTCATTAGACTCTGTTTAAGTTTATTGGGAGCACATTCTCTTCTATTTTTAATTATATATAAATATTAAAGAAACGCTGACAGCATATATCATACCGCACACAGCATTTATCATAGAGCACACATCATACAGCACAGAGCATGTATGATACATCATACGTCATACCGCATATAGCATTTATCATAGAGCATGCAGCCCTGATCTCCAGGAGTTTACAGTTATAACGTCAACATTTTGGGGGGTTCGGGCATGGGATGTGGTACATATGTAGCTATTAATTGAAAAAAAAAAAATTAAGAAATGTTTCCCATCGCGGTTCGAGCGCAAAAATTAAAATATCGAAGTCTGCCGTCAGCCGGAATCGATCATGTGTACTGCTTGCCTAGCCTCCATTCCCTAAGCCACACCGATCTTTTTAAACAAACGTAACTTAATTGCAATCATGTGGCAAATCCATTATGTGATAGAAGTTGCGAATCGAATTTATCGAAATTCCAAAAATGCAATTTTTATTTTTTTTATTTTTTTTGCTAACCAGACATTTCTTTAATAACTAAAGTTTTAATTAATGCATTTTAGTAATCTTTTTAGCACAATATTTTGTTTTGCCTTAAATATTTTTGAATTAGCCAAAAATGTGATTTTATAAAAAATGAAATTTAATGATACACAGTCATTATCCCCGGCATGTGCCTAGTAGCTTTTAAATGTGGTGGATACCAATATATTTATTATATAATATTTAAAACAGAGAAAAGTCGGTTGCGACCGACTTCAACGCTCTTACTTTTTTTTTTTTCTAATTAATAGCTATGCATGTAATACATCCCTTGCCCCACCGTCAAAATTTAGTCATTTGCACCACCGGAAATACAGGATTTTCCGATTGGCGGCACCCCAAATAGGGTGAACTATATAACTTATTGTAGATCTATAACTAATCTATATTCAAAATTTGAAGTCACGCTTTTGTCTGCAAAAAGATTAGCGATTATAGTACATTATATACATACAAGTAACTGATAGTTATTTAATATTTTCCGACTTGCCACGCCCCCAGGCGATGCATATATAAAATCTACCAATTAGTATATTTCCAAGACTTTCAAGTTTTTAGTTATAATTACTATGAAATACGTACAAACAAACGGACGGCCTGTCGGACACTGCACAAAACCAATAGACTCTTTTTTCACTTTGACAACACAGTCTGAAAAAGAAATTTTTCCCCAATAAAGTTGAATGGAGGAATGGTTCAAATATGCCAATGTGTGTCTCCTTTTCTTGAATACATATATAATAATTTGATATATAAGTAATATATAAAAAAGAGCTATCGATTTTCGATCTCATGCATATGGATGGTCCTGATCAAGATATATACTTGATGGCGTCACGCCTCCTTCCTACACGCATATTCATTTAGATCTTGGCAAAGCGCATGTTTGAGCATTCCTATTATTGACATATATTCCCATATTTTCTTATAATGCTAAAAGTTCTTTCGACTACGACCCCTAATGCCATTAAAAAATGATTAATTACTACATCAAATATTTTTCATTTATAACACATTTGTTTTGTTAAATCATCGTTTAATGCGGGATTAAATTTAGAACCTACTTAAAAATATAACATAGCCCTTCAATACACTCTGGCAATGTTGGCAATGAAAATGTATCTAAGTGAGCATATGTTGCTGTGACAGGCGAAGCTTCACATCCTTTAGCTCATTAACTGCAAGCAGCTCGACGTCCTGCTCATCACGGTCGTACTTTAAAGTTTCTGCTAGCATAACTGCATTCTGATGACATTTGGTCTCCTCGTGCTGACGCATGTGGTGCAACAGACGGAAATCCTTTTGACAGTAGTCGCAGCGATATAGTTTGATATCAGAGTGTATCAGCTCATGCTTAGTCAGAGAATGAGCGTATGCGAAGGCCTTGTCGCATACCTTGCATACATATGGCTTAATACCGCGATGTACACTGGTAGATAAACAAAAGGGGTACGGTTAGCGAAGTAAAGATATTAACTGCAGCCACTTACTTTTCATGTGATTTCAGCACGCTCTCGTAGAAAAATTGACGACTACAGAAACTGCACTTAAACGGTTTACTACCTGTGTGCGAATACATGTGTTTACGCAGCTGTTCGCGGACCTGGAACTTGGCTTCGCAGAGTCTGTAAAGATGTATTATAAAAAATCATAAGTTTATGATTTACTGATGATTTACAATCCAAGACTTACTCGCACTGGTATTGACAAACAGCATCATGACGTCGACGATGTTCCATCATACGCCCTCGCTTCTCATAGAAATTTCCACATACATCGCATACGTAGCCACCCTTTTCCGTGCCATCGGATGTTCGCAGCGAGTTAAGACCTGGACGTGCCCGCCCACGTCTTGGTTTTATGTCAACTACTCCAGCTTCCAGGCCATAAGAGTTCTGTAATTCTTCATGCTCGTACTTTACTATATTCATGCCAAGGCGTGTGCGACCACGCATAACTTTAATGTTACTATGCGTTACCGTATCCTCATATTTAGTTTCGAGCACAACATCATCATGCTCAGGATTCATTTCTATGGTATAGTTGTCCTCTAAGTACTCTATATCATCCGTTATGACTTCCTGCTGTTCGTGGGAGCCATCGACTTCTAGAAACTCGTCGCCCTGTACATTATCATCAACATCTCCATCGCCCGGACTTTGAACATCGTTCATCACAAATTCATTCATTTCATCATCATCAACTTGTTGGTGCTGCGACCCAAACTCTTCTTTAACAATGTAATCTTCGGCTTCATCCAAGAGGCCCAGTTCCCGACAATAGTCTTCGATTTCTGCTTGCTTTCGCAAAGCCTTCTCTCGAAACTGGAATGCCATGTTGAGCTCCACCTTGCATGGCTTACAAATGCCATCAGGAATCTGATCTTTGCCATTGAGCTGCAGGCATCAATGCATAAAACAATTGTAATGAACATATAATTTGAAATAAATCATACTTACTTTACTGAATGAAATACCAAGTAGCTGTATAAGCATTTCATTTGGAGTTTCCTCACCCTCTTCTCGGGATTCGTCAATCCGTTGTAAGCGCTGACTGGGCTCTAAGCACACTCGGCAAGTGTTTGGTCCAAGTTCAGCGCGCATATTTTGTTTAATTGCGGTTTAGAACAGTATTTTAGTGTTAAAATTTTGTCTGTGTTGTGTAAAGGTAAAGCGTCTGTCGTCTTAGGAAATCGCCATTTTTTCTGAGTAGCGATTTCAATGATACAATCGTTATCGATAATACTGGAGTTGTCTAAAAATGATAATTAATTATTGAGCACCTAAATCAGAAGTAACTGTGTTCTCTTACATCTCACTAACATTTAATTGCAAACTAACGAAATTCAAATATTTTGTGTTGTTTAAAAAATGTATGACTTCTGGCACGCATATTTCTTGTATAAAGGTATATAGCAAATAAAATACTAAAAATAAAGATACTTTGAAAAAAAAACACAGGAACATAGGGAATAAATATATTAAGCTAAATATATTACAATAAATTTATGACAATATATTAATAGCTTTTAACTTTTTATAATTAAAATTATAGAAAATACTTTTACTTATGTATGCGCTGGAACTATCGAAATACAACACAGTGTTTACAATTGAAATCAAGTGGTATTTAATAGTACCTTTACATGCTAGGAAATCTGGTCACATACCGTGTATATTTTTCGAGACGCAGAAGGAACGGAGCTCTTATCTCCGCACAAAATGGATTATTCCAATATATTTTGTAATCTTATTAGAATTTAGCTTGCGTGTTGGAATTGCGACAATTGCAGTATAAACTGCATCAAGCCTTAAAGTCGTAAGCTCATTTACACTCTTGTTGCCCATGAAGGTGCACAGTCAAAATGGTTTATTATCTTGCGTTCTTAACGTCCGTGTCTTCCGCCGTCGCCAAAATGTTCGTTGCGCCAGTTATCGACTTCGCAATCTTCATCTCCTAAAGCACGCGTCATCATACACATAGTGCGTAAGGCCTACAACTAATTAAAATTTGTTAACATCGGAAAATATAATAACAAGCCCTGAACAGCAAGTAACTTAGAAAAGTCAAAGTGTGTGCAAGGGCAACACAAAGTGGTTGCTGCTGGCTGCTGGCTTGCGGGTTGCGGGTGTGTTGAGTGCCTTCCCACCACCTAACATGTCCGAGAAGCATGGCCAGCTTAGTGGTGCGCAGTGGACGACGAAATCAGCAGCAGCGGCGGCGACAACGGCAGCATCAACGCGAGGTTCAAGTGCAACTACGACGCTGCAGAAGCATCAGCAACCCAATCCAAATCCCAATTCCATATACGAAGCAACAGTTTCCACAAATCCATATGTTCCGGTTCCGGACATTCCCACCTATACGTCTGGGCGTTTTCACGCACCAGTCATTCATATGCAAGCGTCCAAATCATCGCCATTGACCATTGCACCAATTGTGGGTCCACCTCAAGCTCTCGCGCAGCCACAGGTGTCACCCACATCCTCAAATGTACCTGTTCCCAGCGGCACCTTCGTGCCGCCAGCGTTTCAAAATGTGAATGCTCCTGGCTCTGCAGTAAGTGGTACCACATCTGTGCTCACGCCGAACCCCTTTGCAGCAGCCGGTGGAAGTGCTGGTCTTGCATTCGTCAATGTCTTTAACAGTGCACAACAATTGGAACTGGAAAAGATTATGCATGCCATCAATGTGAATACTGCTTCGACAACGGCAACGATAGCGACTGCTGCTATACCTAGGCATCCACATCCTCCTAATACACATCCCAGTGAAGGCGCCCCAGCAGCTGTACCGCCGGGTGCACCCAGTGGTGCGATTAACGCCACAATTGCGGAAAATGTTATGAATGCTTTGACCAGCGACGATGAGCGAATGAGACGAGTGCAGGAGGTCATCGAAACAAGCTTAGAGTGAGTGCCTAACAGAAAATCCACTATTTTTTTCTAATTATTATTTATTCGATATTTAGTCACACTGCTAAGCTGCAGATTGCACAAATTCTTGAAAGTATAGCGAGCCTAAAGCCAATTGAAAAACTGTTTTTGTATTTGCGTCTGCCCGGCGAGAGTGCCGACACAGATCCTTTAAGACAGCCCCAGAACCCACTTGGCACACGCTCCGAAATAAATCACACCATTAACTGGGTTCGCTCACATCTGGAACATGATGCTCAGGTTTCCATACCAAAACAGGACGTATATAACGATTACATGTGAGTTAATATAAGATACCAATTTTATTTTGAACTTGTCTAATTACAATAAGAAAAAGCTGCGTTAATCTTATGAAATCCAATTAAAAAGTAATTTTCACAAAGGTTTTATCAAAATATTTCACACTTTTCAGCGCCTATTGTGAACGACTGAGCATTAAGCCATTGTCAACGGCTGATTTTGGAAAGGTAATGAAGCAGGTATTTCCTGGCGTAAGGCCGCGACGTCTTGGCACGCGTGGAAACTCCCGCTACTGCTATGCGGCCATGCGGAAGACTACGAAGCTGACGCCGCCACAGTTACCGCAACTATGTAAGGATGAGCCACTCGACGACACTGTTGCCTCGGAGGTTGCTGCTGCACAAATGAAACAGTCACCAAATGAAGCAGCTGAAGCACGAGTCGCAACAGCAGATAACGACTGCAGTTGGGACGTGGTACGCAGTTGGGCAGAAAAACTGCTCAACACTAGTTTGGAAAGCGTAACAGAGCTAGCCACGCGAATTAAAAACAACAATGCAACAATTAATGCGGCATTGCCACCAAAAAAATACACAGCCAGGGAACCCAAAGAAAAGCGGTTACTTGCGGTAAGTATATTTCATATTTGATAAAAATGTATTATTTTCTTATTATCACGGATAGGACATGGGACCGTTAAAAAAGCGTCGCAAAAAGAAACGCAAAGGGTCCACTTCATCGGAATCGAGCTGCAACCAGCTGAGTGCCGCCCAAGATGCGGGAAGCAGTCAGGAAGGAGTCAGCGATGAACACAAGACAGACCAGTTACTAAAGATAAAGCAGGAGGTTATAGACTCGCCCAGTAGCTATCTGACAGCCCATCAGCTTCAACAGCAGCAGCACCAGGTTTTGCCCATGAATTTGGCCACAGAACCACGCAGTACAGCTGTTCGCAATCTAACGCCAAAACTGTTAGAGCTGCAGGCAGTGGTAGCGGCTCAGCAGCCATTATCGCCCACTGGACTTGTCATTAAAGACGAGGCAGAAGAGTATAATACCACCAATATATTCTGCAAAAAAGTACTAAAGGCGCAACAGACCAAAGGCTTTTGGGCGAACTCCCCTAATAGCGGCACCACAACTGGCAGCACTTTGCTTGTACCTCCAGTGATTACCACAACGGCAGCAACACCCCCGCCAGTCACACAACCAGTTGCTGACAGCTCGTCCGCAAGTGTCGCGGCGCTATCGATGGGCCCACCAGCACAATTGAATCATCCCAGCTCGGTCAGCCCGTCAAGCAGTCTAGATACGAACACCACCACTCCGAAGGTCGCGTCGCGCAATATGATGTTGCTACGGGCTAAGCGCTTGATTGCCGAGAACGCAGCAGCACTAGCTGCTGCTGCAGAGGACACTGGCTTAGCTGAAAACTTGGGACTGCCGCGTGAACGTGTCATTAGCATATGTAATATGGATAAGCATGAGCTTGACGATTACTTTCTGCCGGGCGAAGATGAGGAGGAGAACTCCGAAGGGCCCGATACCGAGTTGCTTCAATATTTTCAGATGGGAGACGCTGAGGAAAAACAACAGAATTCCTTAGATGCTCAAACAGAACAACACAGAAATCCACAAGCTGTCTCTGCTGCTGCAATAACAAATGCAACGGCAATAGCAACTGCAAGATCAGCAACGGCAACAGCGACGACAATAAAAACGGCGCAACATCAACTACAACAGCATCAGCAACAACAGTTGCAGCTGCAGCAGGTGCGTCGCTTAATGCCTTTGCCAACGATAGCAGCAACAGCGGCAGCAACGAATGTTGTGGGTTCTGCCTCAGCGTCTCTGGCACTAATGTCACGAAAGCATCAACAACACCAGCAGCAGCAACAACAACAGCACCAGCTGCAAACCATTAGCAACAACAACAACAGCAACAAGCGCAAAATAAGTCTAAGCAACGCATCGAGTAACGGCAGCAACAAGAACTGTATTTTCCTGCCAATTTCCCCAAACATCAACAGCAAGAGCAATGCTGCTGAAGCAGTCGCAACTGCGTCAACAACACCAACAGCAGGAGCAACACCAACTGCAAAGTTGATCACGCAGAATTGCTTTGCTAGTCCGGGTTTAGCTCGTATGCGCCAGCGCTCAAGCCTGTTAACCAAACAGCAATCGCTTGACTTTGACAATAACAACAGCAGTGGCGATCCCATGATTGGGGCACATAGGCGTAGGCGCAGCTACGTTTACAGTTATCCCAGCAGTAGTTCTGCTTCGGCGCCACCCAGTCCCTCGCTGCTACAGCAGTATATGGGCGTCAATTGGTCACTCATGGGAGGCACTGGGAACAGTAACCAGTTCGGCGATCAGAATATAAATAATAACAGCAGCAATTCGGAACTGCTGGTTAATCAAAATTCCATGGACTTGGAAGCGAGCCTAGCGTTAAACGGCGCAAATATGGAGCTAAACGAAACGCAACGCTCGCAATCGGTTCCTTTATCGCAACTACAACGCGGCAGCAACCATTCTCCGACGTCGGTATACAACTGCCAGTTGAATCAGGCCGGCCAATCCACTAATACAGTGAACGATACGCTTTTCTCGGAGAACAGCAATAGTCAGCAATCGGTTTGCACATTAAAAATAGGCGGCGGCGATGTGGATGTATCGGCAAGTCTGCTCTACGATGACGTAGATGTGAGTGCGCTGATCTCTCCCAGCTTTAACAATAAGTTTGGCGGCATACAAACAACAACCACGTGCTGCTCGTCGGCAGGCTCCTCAAGTGGATATAGCAGCGCTGGAAGTGCGGGCGGTATTGTGTCCCGTTCCGTGCCATCCACACCGCTGCCGCATCAGCAATCGCATCTGCAAAGCTGCAACAGTAGCCTAAGCACCAATGGGAACTGCAATGCGGCCAGTGGATTCATAAACATCTCACCAGCATTCAACTGGGGAGGCAACACTGTGGGCTATGGAAGTCAGTCGTACAGTGCACGCAATGCTTTGGACATATCCAAATCGATGCCAACGACGCCTATAACGACACCCTGTTTCCGATACAGTCCGGTAGAGCTTCATCGTGACTTTTTGATCAATGGGAATACAATTGACAGCTTGCCATCTCCGGCAGTGACTGCCTTTGGCGTCGGCAGCGTTACAGATACCGTTTTGGCTCTCAGCACTGATACGCTAATTGGTGAGGGTGCGCCCAACAGCAGTGATGTGGAAGCTATAATTGGTGCCGCCGATATACTCGATAGCTTGTAGAATTTGCAAGAAGAGAAAGCTCAGTCGAAAATGGAAATTGCAAGCGAGATACAACCAGAAGAGCTGGTGATGGCCTGTCTGCTTCAACATGTGGACAAGTTATAAAATGCTTACACCCTTTTTTTTCCAATTTTTGTGTAGTACCATTATTTTATAATTTGGATAGAGCAAACGAACAAAGTATGTATCTGGCTACGATAATTGATGTTCTCCATTACGAGCTTTCTCTTCGCAATTCTCAAGCGGCTGACAACACTATAAAGAAATTTATTAGGCTAAGCTCCAATTGGTTTCAACAATGACCAAAAAGGCATTTATGAAAATTGGAATGTCAAAGAAGGTATTTATTTTTGCATGTCATTGAAACCATCCTGAACCAAGTATCCCTCAAGCCCTTGTTATGTGTACGTACGCGCATATACATTTGTTTATGTGTATGTAGTATTTGTAATTGTATATGCATTCTACTGTAAATACAGCATATTGTTATAAAAGGGGGAATGCTCTGGATAATGTTTGCAATTCGCTAGTTAAATAGTTTTTGAGATCATTAACACTTTGACTTTTAATTAGAACTAAAAACTAAAAAATAAAGGGAAAAATATATAGTAGAGAACCTTACAAATGAAACGAACATAAAGTCTGAATGAATTCACGTGCAGCGGTTTTACAAATATATATATACACATAGCAGATAAAAGAAAGTAACATTTTAAATGGACCCGTCAGGCGCGGGGTAGGTTTTCCGATCCCGAAAAGAGCCCAAACAAACTAACATACAGAATAGATTTAATCAGTCGTTCAACTATAAAAATTAACTAATTAAAGTTTTTAATTGTGTGTAAAATTACAAAACGTAATGTGACGTATTTCTATAAAGTTTATAATCAAATCAATTTGTAACATTATCTGGTTATCAGGCATCTTTGAGAGCATACTTCTTAAATTAGTCGACTTTCTTTTGCGATTTTATTAACAATCTATATATTAAGTACTATGTAATTTCTATCTTCTATTCAATTAAATTGTTATATTTTCTACCCTATCATTAAGCCATATTTGATGGTATTTAGCATTAAGTGTTTGTTTGTTATTGAAAGTGTTTTGTTTGCAATGAAAATGCATAATAAGACAAGTTACTCCTATTATAACGAGTTTCTAGATTAAATTTTCCATGTAATGCTGTAATTCACGTTCTATTAGTGTTATTGGTATGCTTCAAGTCCCACAACAAGTTCAATTTATAATTTTATTTGTCTATCCTTTGGGTATTTTTGGCCTTAATCAAAGTTTTACATTCACTTGTACTAAAAATTCTTGTTCATGGTAAAAAATAAAAATTTGTTTTTAAAACAAAGTAAAAATTATAAATTTACAAACCTTAAGTTCTCCTTTCGATTCTAAAAATTAAAACACAAAAATTGTAAAATATTTCATAAATGTGCCTCAGGCTTTGTTGTAAAACAATTCTATACATATATGCAAAACAAAAAATATACACATAAAGAAAGAAAAAGAAAAAGAAAGTAAGCTGCGTATACATATACACAGACATACTATATGCATACATATATATTTGTATAAAATAAAAAACGATATAAAAATATACACTAATTTACAAAAAAACACAAACTTAAAACTAGGAAAACAATGAATTTGTTAAACACCTTAAATTCAGCAAAGAATAAAGATAGTCAGCAATTAATCCATTCAAGCATATGTATACAAATAACAATAAGCATCGTCAGCTAAACTCTAAACTAAATCAATATTATGCACACATATCTATGTGTATTAAAGCAAAACAATCGAAGCTATGAAACTAGATATGCAGGTCCCCATTTCCAACTGCTTCCGCTTTAAATAAATAGAAATAGCCCGTAAGGAATATGACTACATACATATACATACATATACATTTTTCACCGGGAACACCTAGATAAACAGAACGAAAATTATATACATACTTACATATGTTACAATAGTTAAAAAAATATAAACGAACCAAACTGTACTTTTTATAAGATATTTGATGAAATCAAAAACAAAAAACAATAAAAGTCAATAAAAAAAACCTATAGAACAAACAAAAAACTGTGCTTTATCATAAAATAAATATTATCATAAAATCAAAATATTAACTGAATAGTTATTCCATTGTTGAATACCCCTAAAATCCATTGAAACTAATATATTAAATTTCCAATTCGGCAGCTGCCAAAGATTTTTGTTTTGTTTATTTTACTAAGCATAACAGAGATTAAAAACCCGACTATCGCCATTTATAGGTGCATGTAACCTCACATTGTAATCTTTATTATTTTTAAGCGATCTGCGATTTAGAGGGTATTCGACATTATGTAGTTGTAATCTTGTTAATATATACATATGTTTTTAACCTTGTCATAACTTTACACACGTGCTTTTTTTATATTTTTTTAATTCTTTCTTTAACGTGAAAGCTAAAATTTCATACTTCTGAAGATTTTGAAATATTATCATCATCATATTTACTTAAAGCAATAGAAAACAAGTATTAGGGGTGTAGGTTATCAGAAACAGTACTTCTAACCGCTATCTATTGGCTTTCCCTGATAAAATTACTTTTAGACTTTCTTATATATTTATACATCATGACATTTTTGCAAATCTCCCCGAAGTCGATGCCATATCATATATTTATCTGGTAAAGCTAAATTATTCAGTCACGTCTTTATTAAATATTTCCCAGAGCGGAGCTTGAAGTAAGTTAAATATAGTTCGCAAGCTTAAAACTGCGTTATATTGTATCTCCTAATCGGTACAGCCTAAAAGGACTCTATTTTTATACCCTGAACCTTTGTAAAATCGGTAAAGGTATAATGGGTATAATGTTTTTGTGAAAATGTATGAAACAGGCGAAAGGAGCCGTGGCCGATCTACAGGCGATACGATTGCGCTATATCCGTCCGTTTGTCCGTCCATCTATTCATATGTGTGAACCCGATGAACTGCTGAGATCAAGCAACCATAACAATTAGAGACTTGAAATCTAGAACTCTTTTACGTTTCAATGGTATATCTCGTAAGTCTTAGGAGGTAGAGTCATCAAGCTTATTATATTTCATTTTTGAAAAAAAGAAACTTGCGCTTCCAAAAGTACACTTTGTAGTGCCCTTAAAGTTTTATTAAAATTATATTAAAGAAAAAACAGAAAGTTATAATTTCGCACAATATTTTGACTTGGATTTCCGAGTCGGCAGCGTAATTCAATTTCAATTTCAATTTCAGTTCAATTTCTTGTAAGTTCTTGTGTAAACATGTGGAGAGGAAAGCAAAATATTTTAGAAGCAGTGCTGTACGGAGTTTTGTGGTATCTCCTAGTCGAGCTCACTCGACTAGAGTTTTATATTTATACAGAGTCTTTAGAGTCTTCCGGGTATAACGACAAATAATCGTTGGTCCCTTGAGTGTCGTTATAACCGGATTCTACTGTATTTGTATATTTGAACCAAGTTACCGAATTTAACCTGCATTATAAAGATAAGGAGAAACGGATTGTTGATATACATAAAAAGACGAAGAATAGATTTTGTTATTTTTTATTAAACTGTTAAGTTTAAAATAATAATATTAATATGCAATAATTTGTTTGCTTTTTTAAATATACATAATAATACCGTTAAATTTAATATGCGTGTGCTGGGTTATTTAAATATTTTTACTCATTTGTTGTCGTTAATATCTAGTTGCGTTAACTTACTCTTCAGTATAATACTTGTATGTTCATTTGTTTTATGTAAATTTTACTATATTGTTTTATATGCATTTTACATTATGTTATATAGCGCCAAATAGTATTTTATTTGCTACAACAACTGATTCATGTTGTCAGGGCTACCTTTTTTGTAGTTTATAAAATTATTGTTATAGCATTATAAATAATTAGTTTATGTTTTCCTAGGCCTTCAATCTGTATGTGATGGTAAATATGTATAAGTAAAATACATATGTATACGTATAAAAATCATTTATGCGCCATTATGTCTATATATTTTTAAAGTTACTTGTATACTACGCTAATAGCACATCTGAAAATTCAATTAAATTGCTAGGGCCTTATTGTGTTATTTATTTAATTTAATAAATTGTATGTATTTGTTGTTGCTCTTAACACTATTTGTTTAATATCGTTTACGTATATATTTTATATATGTATGGTACTAAATACTTATTACTTTTTGTTAAATGCTTGTAAATTATGTTATATTGTTTGTTTACTGTTTAATTGGGTTCCTGATATTCGACTTATTTTTCCATTTATTATCAAACCAATTCCGTTGCAATTTCTTTTATACTTTCATCTCGAAATCGAAATCGCCTTTTGAGATTTGAACGGAATGGCCATACATATAAATATATATATGTTGTATATGCCGCTACTGCTTTTTTATTTATGTATATAATATATATAAAATTGTTGTTATTTCGCTGAGGTGGAAAATTCTTTAATTAATAAGGTTACTTGTTGTTTTTCTGCCTGCTTTATTCGGCTTATTGTTGTCCCGAATGTTGCGCTTCGTCTGTTTCCGTATTTAGTTAGTATATATAGTATATAGTTAAAGTATCCTCTCTGTAGTTGTGAGTAAGGCGGGCCGCATGCATCGCTATTTTTATATTTGAGTATACCAAAAATTGTATTCATGTATATACTACATACTCTATATATCTTTCCTAAGCTCAACATAAAATGTTAAATTGCAACAAATTATTTTCAAAGTGCATTTACCAATATTTTCACATTCTTCAATACGGTTTACTGACAAGCATTTACCTTCGACTCGAATATTTTGTTATTATTTGCATAATTTTGCTTTGTAATTTAGAAAACTTCGCTGAAGATTTAGATATATTTTGCAAAAGGGAACGGATCGTTGTTTATTCTTGTTGGCCCCAACTCTGTAACTTAACTGGGAAATACGGATACCGATCACTCTATAATTTTATTACATATTTCATGATTAAGAATAGCCAACATGAGTAGTTTGAAATTAGTTTAAAAATTTATTTAAAAATCATAAAAAACACACAAATCCAGTTAAGAGGACAAAACACACAACTTAAAACAAACACAATTCTATTAAACAATATAAAATAAAATGAATTTAAAGACTAATAAAAATAATCATAATCATCATAGTAATGGTAATAATAGTAAAATTGCTAATAATCAAGACTGTAACATTGTTCATCAGTAAATGGGGTTTTGTTTTTGCGGTTCATGTTGAAGGTGCTTTTAAATCTAACACACTTGTACAGTTAAAAATATGCTACACTAATTTAATTACAATTCACAAAAATAAACATACACACATTTGATAAAAACAAGGCTATAATCGCTGCTATACAATAAGTTAACTATAAACACAATTCATTTAGTTACAGATTAAAAATCCAAACATCTCTCTTGAAGTCGGATACAAATTATACAAAATATTGATGTGGCTGTGATTGATTTTCATTATTTCTCCGCATTATTGTTTCTGTTAAGTAATTTAACTAAATTAATTTACATTAATTACTCGAAGTGGTGCCGCCACCGACGACTCCATTCGCCGTCGGCTCGCCCGTGTTGCTTCTGCTGTCCAACGACCAGTCCCAATCCTTGCCCTTAGGTCTAAACTTAGAGGACTTATGATGATGATGGTAGCTGGGATTCGGACTCGCATTAGAATTGGCGCTGTGGTGTGGCGATTTCTCTTTAGGGGACTTCCCAGATTTGCCAAGCACCGACGGCGGCGTCGCTGCTACGGTTCCGGGTGCGTTCAGGGTACTCGGCGCATTGCCTGCAGCATCGGCTGCCGTGGGCGGCGCACTGGAGTTCGAGTAAGCCAGCAGTTCGTCGCAGTCGAATTCCCAGTTCCGCTCGCAAAACTTCTTCTTGTAGTGTTTTTCGGATCCGCTCTTAAACTTCCGTTGGTATTTGAGTGGTATGCGCTGCTCGTTGTCAAGCGAAGGCCCGTGTACAGGCGGAGGAGTTGGCACGGTGGCAGTACTGGGACTGGGGGTGCGGGGCAGACCCACATCGGAGAGCGGCGGCGAATCCATGGCGCCCGAATCAACTGGCGAAACGGTCTTTACCGAGCTTCTCGCATGCAATGAGGAGGACGCTGTCGACTTAATGCTGCTGTCGCTCAAATGGTCCGTCATGTGTTGATGTTGCGGCTGTGCTTGCTGCAGCTGTTGTTGTTGCTGCAGGGGCTGTTGCTGCAACTGCTGATGACTGTGCTGGTGGCCATGTTGAAACGGTTGATGGCTTAGATTGTGTACCTGGCTGGCATAGAGACTGCTGCTGCTACCGCTGCTGCTGTTGTTGATAGGCAGCTCCAGCTGAGACGAACTGGACGATGTGGACAAGAATGTTCGCACAGCATCCGAGTTGCTGCTGCTGTGCGTGATGCCCGAGTCTGGCGATGTGTTGCAGCTAATCGAGGCGGGCACCGTGTCACCATCAATCGAGCGACGAGTCTTGTCCAGCTCAGTGCTGGCAAAGGCCACCAGACGATCAAAGCCGGAACTGACGCGATGCTGCCAGTGGGATTCATCGTCGGCCGCAATGACATCGTCTGTCATAGAAAAAATACAATTGATTAGTGATTGATTGCATAATCAGTCAAGTGACAGCAGCAACAACTGCAGCAAGAGCTGCTGCAGCGCATAATACTGCTGCTTGTGATATGTGGGTGTGTGTCTATGGCTGTGAGTGAGTTCTAAGCTGATATCGATTAATTGGTGATGACAATAACGATAACGATAATGATAAAGCGCCGTGTATCTAAACCCCGAACTTGTGGTAAAGTTGACTCAAATAGATACGTAAAGGTGTGTGTGTGTAAGTTTCATTGGCGGCGTGTGTATATTCGTGTGCGTGCGTGTGTGAGTGTGTGTGTGTGTTTGTGTGAAGATTGAATTAAAGCGATACAAAAGATCACAAATATCATAAATAAAAGAAAAATAAAAATGTAATGAAATTAAAAAAGGAAAATAAACCAATTAGGCGCAACAGAACTTACCTCATGCTCATGTTTTAATTTTATAAATGTGTATATAAGAATATACTAGATAATTTTGTTTTAAATTCGGTTAGATTAAATTATTGAACGTAAAATAAATTATGTTTTGTCTTTTTATATGTTTTTCGTTTTTGTTTTTGTTTTTCGTTTTTTTTTTTTTTTTATAAGTATATAAGTATATTAGATGTGTTTTTTTTTTTCTTTTTTGTACTCTGCTTCTCAACAACAACATATATACGTTTTGGCATTCTGTAAGGATTTTCGTCTTGATTTTAATTATATTTTTTATATTTTTTTGTTTTTAATGTTTTTGGGTTTGGTTTGGAAAATTTAGAGGTAATCAATGGTTGTTATTATTATTGGTACTACTACTATCCGCCACAACAAATCCATTACAATTCGTTGCTGTTTGTTTTGTGGCGCCAGACAAAGTCGAAGTCGGCGTGCGAAGTCGACGTCTGGGATCGTAATTAGTTATACGATGCGTTGCCGAATCGGTAACTGTATGGGAGTAGAGCATAATAGAAGGGATATAAAGTCGAGTTTCGGATAAGTAACGGAGGTTTTTTAAATTATTTTTGTCCATTGTTCGATATATTTTTTTAGTAAATATTTGAAAATTAATTATGCAAAATAACAATCCAGAGGAATTGGTTAATATCCAAGAAAAATGTTTGTATTTTTTTTTTATATTCAATGTATGTTTTTTTTACAAAGAGCTTTTCGTGTGTGTATGTGTGTATCATGTGTAGACAATTTGTAATGAAATTAATGATATATTTTGAATGACGCATATGAATTAGCGTAAAATGTTGCGTGTTTTCGGCAGTTTTTTTGTTATGTTGATTATTATTTTATTTTATGTAAGTTCGAGTTAATTAATTGTTTATACTGTCAATAAATTAAGATAATGTTGTTTTTTGTGAAATAAAAAACCTTTTGAAAGCAAAAATTAAACTCAATTACAAGTGATGTCCTTTCTCATGCTTTATTATTATTTTTTAAAGAGATTGATTAAATTTTATAGAAGTTGTCTTATTGGATTATGAACAATATAAGATATTTTCTACAAGTTTGAGAAAATTTAAAAGAATCGGGAAAGGATTATTTTTTATATGCATAATTCTGATATTTTAAAAAGCAACTAAAGTAAGAAAATATATTGTTTGTTAAAAAATAATCCACCTAAATTTTGTTTATGTCGATCGAATAATTTGATTCCTATTGAAGACGCAAAATCTTTGGTGTGTCAAGGACGGAATTAGTATTAGCGAAAACTAAATTTTTTTCAATTTTCTTTATTAATACAAGTTAAAAAAAGAATATTGGTATATTTTGCTTTTAACATTTAATAAGTTTATAATGTGTATAGTGTGTGTTAGGTAAGAAATGTTAGCTAATGATTATTAATTTGTAATTGCGGATAGAATGTTAAAAGGAATGCACTACAAAATAAGTAAGTAAAAGTTTTAACTACAAAATAAAAGTTTTAGGCATACAACACAAAAAATAATATTTTAAGAAAGAAACATAAGGCAAACAACGGACAACACACAACCTGTATAAAACAAAATCTTTAAACGTGACTGGCAATATGGCCAAAAAATTTGTGTTTTCTGTTTATATATTTACAATAAATTGCATTATTTAAAAAAAGATAAAGTGTGATAAAGTAATTGTGTAAAATATGCGAATGGATCAAGCGATGGAATTGCATTAGCGAGTGCTATTTAAGCTGGAAGTAGAGCTCGACGAGGATACGCTGTCAGTGTCAGAATCAGAGTCCGAGTCGTCATTGTCTGACGAAATGTTGACGTTCGACAGTCTGTTCGTAATGGTAAGATCTTGAGCTACCAATTGGGTCACGAATCGAGGTTCATTGTGATTCAACTGATGATATAGTACATGTGGTGATGGTGCGTGTGGTGCATGTGGTGCGTGTGGTGCATGTGGTGCATGTGGTGCATGTAATACGTTTGTGTGTGATGCTGTAGCTATATCTTGGTTTACAACTGGCTTACCGTCATCGGCGGCATTAGATCGCTGGCCGCCCACAATAGTGGGCGTGATGCTATGATTGCTTTGGTGCAAGGCACGTAACTGCTGCTGGGCATGCTGATGTGGTTTCTGCTGATGATGTTGCAACTGCTGATGACTCTTCGAAAGCTGCAGTGGTCGCTCATCCCCCATCAGCGAGTTATTCTCGGGGCTCAAAATTAGAGGCGGCTCCACCAGCAACTTGCTTCGTCTGCCGCAGGATGATGATGACGACGACGGCGTCGGCGAAGGCGTGGTGGCATCATGTGCTGGCGGCGGCTGTGCTGACCCGCCATTGCTATTTGCATACATATGCTGATGCGCATGGGCAAGCGTCTGATGATCAAAGTGCGCCAATTTGGAAGGTCTTGTTGGCTGCTGGTGTGTCGCCAGAGGAGAGCTGCGTTTAACGCCCACTGCGAAAAACAATATGGGATAAAGTAAGCGTCACATAGGAAATGCAGGTGTCAATATTGCTTACGCTCTACTTTGTGCGGCGTGCCATTAATATTCGCAGCGGCTGGATGATGAATTGCCTGCTGCTGGTGGTAGCTATGGGCGGGCGGCACTTGATGCGCGAAATGGGGCGCCAAATCCAATGATGACGAAGAAGCTGCGGCGGCGCGTCGTTGCCGCTCCTCGTTCTCCTCTTTGTACTTACGCGCTCGCACATGATCCTGCAGCGACGCGGCTAATCCTGCAATCAAATTAACGAGGATTATTGGTTATGCAAACAAAATTTATTTGATGGCACGTTATCTTAGAAACATTCTTGATCCAATTGTGAGACTACAATTAGATTAGGTGATTCCTCAAAATAAGAATATATGTTGTACATATTTATCGTCAAACAATGTAATTAAAGGTGTCCATCAATCCATTCAGGAACGATGTTGGGCAATTAGAACTAATATGCATATGTAGTTCAAATTCTTTTAATACCAATTGATGTCTTTATGAAGCTAACATCTAAATTTTTAGATTTGAAACTTTATTTGTATTTGGAGTTATTTTCTAATATTTATAAAACTTGAGAATAAAATATTTATATGTGAATTGAGGTGGAAATTGTAAAACGTTTTGTGAAAGAAGTGAATTTAGTTTAATTTGAAATCAATTTAGTTTCATTTAAAATGTTAAATTCGAGCGAAGCCTAAAAACGAATTTTGCATGTTGTTAATTGTTGACTTTGTTGATCAGCAGTTTTTATTCTTGTTTTCACAGTTCGGCTGCTGGTTAGAAAGGATGCCAAATTGAAAATATCATTTGGTTATAAATATAACGCAAATAATGTATTGCAACCAGGACGGACGAAACTCCTGGTCAAGTTTGCAATTAGTTAAAAAGATTATCTTAGCATCCCAACATTTTATTTGTTGTATTTGTTGCAATATTATATTGTCCACATATATTTCTAGGTATCTTCCAGATAGACTCCCGCGACAGGAACATTCATACTTGCTTTGTATCCTATTTTGTGCTTACCTTCTAGTGGGGGATTAGCGCCATTTAAGCGTGTTGCACGCAGCGTGCTGGAACTGCCGGCTGAGCTCTTCGATTTCTGATGTTGTTGTTGCTGCTGCTCCTCTTGGAAGTAGGCCTCAATGCAACCAACCATTTCAGCTCGCGGTAATGCCACCGACTGGTAGTCGCGTCCAGAACGAGCCGTCGAGGAGGCACGTGCTCCCGACTGCGATTTCTGGGCGTAGGCGACGTGGGCCAAGGTAGCCAGATTGTTGCTGGTAGTGGATGCCGCCTGGCTGTAGTTCGTCGGCTGCGGCTGCGGCTCCGGCGCATCTTCGCCAAGAGGTCGCACGTGCACACGTTCCGGCCGCTGGGCATTAAGATTTATGAGCAGACGCTCGTTAGAGCGTTCGGCAAGGAAGGCGCGATCCATAAAATGCGCCGCACTTCCGCTGCTGTTGTTGCCAGTACTCATGTTGACCGCCGCATTGATGATGCTCTGATGTGAAATTTCCAGTGTGCGTTCAATTTCACCATTGACAAGATCGCCGATGGTCTTGCCGGCAGTCACCGGCGCCATGGGTGGAGGCGTCGGCAAAGCCTGTGGCGGTTGATTGAGTTTCTCCTGCGAGAGATGCCGACGCAATGCCATCTTGGCAGGCGACACCTGCGTGTAGTCTGGCTGCGAGGAGTTCGAGCTGGGCCGACTGGGCGGCCGTACGGACAGACGTTCCACACGGTATCCAGCATAGTCGGAATTGGCAGAGCTGGCACGTGGCAACAACTCTAAGTTGTGTTGTTGCGACTGTTGTTGTTGTTGTTGCTCCACAAGTTGTTCGCGACTACCCGAACGCTGCAGCAAGTTCTCAGCTGGCGCTTTAAATTCCGCTGAAGCGCCCGCCGCCAGATGATGATGATGCAGGTGACCAAGTGGTATGTGGTGGTTGTGTTGCAGCTGTTGCTGCTGCTGCTGTTGCTGTTGCTGTTGTTGCTGTTGCTGCTGCTGCTGCTGCTGCTGCTGCTGCTGCAGGCGCTGCTGTGCCACATGAGCCAACATGAGTGCATGTTGTTGCTGCTGCTGTTGCTGTGCCAAGAAGTGTTCGTAGCTGTTGGCGCTTACAGATGCACGTCGCCGATGGAAGCCCAAATCTGCGGACGAGGGCGGTGCCGGTGTCGTTACGGCGTGTCCAGCATATAATGTCGCCATATGCGATGTTGCCGACGTTGATGCGGGTGGTGGTGTTGGCGGCGGAGGCGCTGCTGCTGCTCCTGGCCTTGATGGCGAATATTTGGACTCCTTGAGCATTACGGTTTGCCCATATTTGCTCGACAACTGTTGCAGTTGCTGCTGCTGGTGCTGCTGCTGCTGCTGCTGTTGCTGTTGTTTGCTGCTCATGTAAGCGCTGCCGTAGGGCAAATTGGCCGGCGGCGGCGGCGCCGTGGAAGCAGCTGCCCCTGCCCGCGGACCCGGCAAAGGTGGTGTTATCGGAGATATGGTCGTATTGGCATTCAAGTGCATTAAACCCTGCGTCGATACGGTGATTATGTTGTGCATGTTGTTTGTAGTTGTGGTCTGGGCCATTGGTTTGCTGCGCTTTGAGGCAGGCGATTGCAACGGTGCTATGGACGTCTCTATTATGGGCATTGCCTTGCTGCGCTGCTCCTGATCCTCGTTTAACGCCGATGTGATGATGCTCTTCAGCCTATCCTCAAAGTTCGCCACTTTGGGCGATTCCTGCTTGCGACCCAGTCCCGGCAACTCGCACTTGGGTAACAGCACAGCTTGCTGCTGTGCCTGTGGCTGTTGTTGCGCCTGCGACGCTTGCTTGGGCGCTGGCATCAGAGTACTATCCTTGTAGAGCGCAGGTGATGCTTTGGGCTCCGTCTTGGGCTTGCCATTGACAATGTTAATGGCGTTGCCACTACTGCTCGCGCTGGCCACGGTTGTTGATGGCTGAAACTTGCCCGCCTCAACCTGACGACAGGTTTCAAGTATCTTCTGGGCGAGCACCTCGGGATTGCTCTCCTGTATTTTACCCACCTCTGGGACTTCGGGCCACTCCTGAGATCGTGCCCGATTCTCGCGGCTGCGACGCGATGCTTTGGCACTTGTCAACTTGTTGGATGTTGTCGTAGGCGTCGGCGTTGCAGGACTTGTGGCAATATTTTGTGGACCACTTGCAAGGCTTATATTTGTCCCCTGCGCAAGCAACGCAGCAGCCGTGCTGCGTTCCTCGGCTGATTTTTGTAGCGAGCTTGTTTCCTGCTCAATGGTGGACACCTGTGCATACAGCTTCTTGCGCTGGCTCAGCGTATTGGCTATCTCCTTGAGCACCAGCTCCTGGGCAGCTGTTTCCGACAGCTCCTGGGGAAGCTCGAGCTTCACCTTGGTATTCCCACCGTTGGTAACGCCGCACAGTTTCTGATATTCGGGCAGATGCTTCAGTTGCTTACTCAACAGCAGTTTCTGCTCGCTCTCGTAGACAGTGACCTCGTTGCGCATTTTGCTGACAGCATGCTGCAGATCCTTGTGCCGTCCGACAATCTCCTTGGCCTGGGCAATCAAATCGTTGGGGGAATTCACATTGATTCCCAGCTCGTTCATGCGCACCTTCAGCAGCGTGACGCTGTCATCGATCAGCACTTTAATCTGTTTATCCAGCTGGCTAGCGCGATTTTTTAGTCGCGACATCCGCTCCTGCTCCTGAGCGATTTGCTTCTGCACTTGCGGCAGATACGCACTCGATCGCATATGCTCAATAATCGTCATATACTGAGTGCGAAATACATCCAACAGTATTTGCAGGGCATACGGTGTATCCTGGGGTGCTGTGGGTATATCCAGCTCACGATGGGACATGTCCCCGGTCAGCAACGACGTCAGCTGCTGATCGACTGTGCCTGGAGCTGCAGGCAACTTCTTTGTCATCGCATCCAACGAGGTGCTAAGCACCGTCTGCTTGTGCAGTACGTCTAGACCGGTTATCTTTATGCACTTGCGTCCTCGTTGACCCTTCTTCATACGGCCCTTGCGTCCGGGCCCTGCACTGGCCGCACGCGGCTGATCCTCCTTACTGCTGGAGTCCTTGCTAGCCGAGGCGGACGTTGCTGATGCTGCAACCACAGCCACTGCAGCTGCTTCTTCTGCTTCGCGCTGGGCTGCTGCTGCTGATTTGCTAGCAATTGCCGCCTTGCGTGTTAGCTTCTTGCGCTTCTTTAGCGTGGTGACAGCCCGTGGGGCGCGTCCCTGATGGCTGTTGCTGTTGTTACTGTTACTATTGTTGTTCTCCTCGTCATCCGACTGCGAACTCTTGCCCTTGGAGCTACACCAATCCGACCACACCTTGCGAGTCATTGGTCCATTCGATGCGGATGTGGTGTTATTGGCTGTGGCGGTGTTTCCGCAATTAACATTCGCCACATCGCCATCACCGTCGCTCTCCGTGCTACTTTCCATATTCGGACTGCGGTGCTGAATCTGTTGTTGTTGTTGTTGCTGCTGCTGCTGCTGCTGCTGCTGCTGTGCACTTGCCTGCTGCTGGCGCGTCTTGGAGGCGGGTAATCCAGCGCCGCCGACACTCACATTAGCGGGGGATTGCGATTGATGACGCTGCTGGGCAGGACCGTTAAACAGCTCCCTTTCGCGCTGTTGGTTGCTGGTGTTGGTGTTGGTGTTGGTGTTGTTGTTGTGATTATTGTTATGCTGGCCAATGTTAGCTTCACGTTTGGCTCGATCGCGTGTGGTGCGCACTGTGCCTGAAACAAATTTTAAGAGAATGTTTTTTCATTAGAAACGATCTCATAATACCAAAATAAATATTCGTTAATAATTCGTTTCTTCTCCTATACAAATTTTCTGTGGCCTAATAAATTTATACATAAGGCTGAGATTAATAATAATTAGTTTAGCTTATTATTAATTCTTAATCCGTTCATTTATCATAAAAAAAGGAGTTTAAACCAAATTCTAATATTTTTTATGACTCACTTAAGGTAAGTTTATATATAATTATCACAGAATGTATACAGAAACTTTTTTATTATCTGTCATAAGCTAAAACATTTCTTATATAATTTATCAAGCCATTTAATTAATAACCACAACATGCAAACTTATATCAAGAAAATATATAATTTCGAAATAATTTTCTCTTATCCCTGCAGCCTTACATATAAAGTTCATTACTTATTTGTTAGCTATATATTAAAACTCTTTAGATCATGGATCTTATAAATCTAACTATTTGACATTCCTTCAAATTAGATTAAACGAAAGCTTGAAATACTGATCGAAAATGATTGATAGTAAGTGATTGTGGATGATCATGTTCTGATTTATGACTGACTGACTGATTTAATCATGATTGATATCCGTGATTGATTTGTAATTGCGTGTGTATTGTGTTAATTATTATCCTCGCATTTATCCAGTCACCATTTACTTACCCACATGTTCGTGGTCACCACCACCCTTCGTTTTCAGGCGCTGAAAGTAGCGCTCTAAAATAGTGCGATCAATCACATGTAAGTAATATGAAACCGGTTTGCATGTCCATGAAACGGAACCCTTTAGGGGCGGTATTTCGCTCACATGCATAATGGTGCCAATGTCGGAAAGGTTTCTGTGGAGGGCAAAGGTGATCAAGTTTAGTTTAGTGAAACTTTCATTGAGCCAAATTTTCACGTATTACTCACCGATCTGTGATGCGAAAGTTGAGGGGACAAAATGATTTGGATGAAACAACTCGAGCGCCATCTCGCAAATCGGCAAATCGTTCCTTCAACTGATGATCTACGGTCGGCCCAAACGCAAAGTTGTTAACAAACACCAGTGTAGAGGACGTGATCTTCTCTCGATGCTCATCCACCAAAAAATCGCCTTTGATCAGCTTGTACTCGCAGTACCTTTTGCCAAACCAGCTCATATACTGACGAAATATCAAATCCATGCGTTCTGCATAGCGAGCGGGTGTGTCAGCCTTTTCGATTCCAATGCATGTTTTCAGGGGGAACGATCCGGCCATCTGCAGTACTACCTGACCAACACCGGAACCGAGATCAATGAACGTGTCCTCCTTGCTGACGGTGACATGTTTGAGCATTTGCTGAACCAGCTCGTACGACGTCTCCCCATACACCTCTGGAGAAAAGGGCTCATACTGATTGAGTTTGTCCGGATCCAGCACGGCAGCATTGTAAACTAATTGTAATATGTGTCTTAAAAGGCTAGGGTGAGCGAACTTGTTCAAACGCTCGGCGGGCAGTGAAGTTCCTTTTTCCTAAGAAAATCGAAAACAAACAATTCATGTTTTGTATTTAACGCATTGTATTGGATCTTTTTATGTAAAAAAAAAGACTGTGTTTAAAGGCTTTTAAATTCCATCTGAAGATAATTGGCTTTAATTTTGGTTTGCATATATAATATAATATTTATGAAGCTAAGTCAAAATTCTATAAAAGATTATCGGATCTTATCAATGCAAAAGACAATTATATTTCACTCTCTAACATTTAAGCTAGACATCTATAAAATGTGTGAATTTATAAAAAAAAAAAATGTCTGACTTGAAAGAGTTATCGGTTATTTATAAACAATCTCATGCTTTTGTTGTAGGAGAAACTATTTTTTAAATATTTAGTCTTTTGTTTTTATAGATTCTAAGATCGCTCAAGATCGACGCGGACATACGGACAGCGCTTAATCTACTCGGCTGTTGATCCCGATCATTAATATATAAACTTAATGAAATGTCCTTCTACCTGAACGATAAATTGTATCGATTTATATATTATATTATGTATGTATATTAAAGTTTTCTTTTTTGCAATACTTTTAATAATTGATTAAAATTTACTAGTAAGTAGGTTCTCTTCTAACTGTGTAGTCTATAGATATCTATAAATGTCTGGAAAAGGGTAATAAATATACTTACCAATGCAACAATACTGTCGACAGCCTTGTTGAAACGATCGACAAGATTTGTCATAGTCTTATAGCAGGCAGTGTCAATGTGGTTGAGGTTAATCTCCTCGAATGCGGATGAAATGGATGGCAGTTCATCGCATACGAATTTAATTGTATCGATGATATCGATGCCATTGTCATGCTTATCCTGTCCATGTCCAATCTGCAGTGGCCAGGCAAATGTGATGGTATCGGAGGAGCCAGCTGGCGAACGCAACACCAAGTCTTTGACTTGCGGTGTTGCCATATTTTTCCCTTGCCAGCTGTGCGGCAAAAGGCCAATTGGAATCGAAACACTAAAACAACGTCACGTTGTTGTTTTATGCTTCGCAATTGTTGTTCTTACTTCTGTATTGCTTTATCTAATTATTGTATTTGCTTGCAGTGTCAGTTGAATAATGAGCATGAGCGTTCAAATAACGTGTCTTAATGCATAATGATTATTTTGATGCTGAAGATGATGATATTGATGATGATCAAAAACGGTGGCGAAGGAGCAGTTGAGTTGAGGCGTTAAACGTTGCGTTGCGTTACGTTACGTTACGTTACGTTTCGTTTCGTTTGCGTTAAGGGCTTGCGTTACAATTACGATTACGATGATAGGTTGTTTGTTTGTTGTCTTAGGAACAGTGGCAGCGATGTATTAATTATATGTAATTGTGTATTGGGCTGAATAAAATAAAGAGCAAACTATTGTCTAATCGATTTTGTGTGTGTGCGTATCGTTAGGTTACGTTACGTAACGATCGTTATGTTAAGGCTGCTACTCTTTCTGCTTCTGCTGCTTCTTCTGCTGCTGCTGCTGCTGCTGCCGCTCCCACCCACAAATATTTCTCACTCCTTCTCTGCCTCCTCTACGTCGTCTTCCTCCAGCAGCAGTGGCAGCCAATGGGACAGCAACAAAATATAGAAGTAACTGATGATAGTTGCGTAATTTAATATTTTGTTGTATGTTAAGAAAACGATGCATTTTTCTTAATGTGTGACAACATTTTCGCCTGCCGTATGCTGGTGTTGATGTTGTTCTTGTTTTTGTTGTTGTTGTTTTTGTTGTTGTTGTTTACGTTGCTGTTGCATTAGTTTCATTTTATCGGCGTGCATTCCAGCAATTGCGTTTCAATTCACTGCGATCCATTTCACGCGCGCTTTGCCTACTAAAGTTTCGCATGTTGCGCGCGCGTCGCTCAGTGTTGCAAAACGGGGTTTGACTGTTTTGTATTGAAAAACAACTTTTAAAAATCGTTTAAGTTTTGTAATTCTTTTATATTTGTTTTTTGTTTTTATTTTGGGCTCTGCAAGAAGAAAGAAAGAACAGAGAAATAGTAGAACATAAATAAACAAAGCTTGAAAATGTATTAAACATAACATAATTAATACAAAAAATAAACTAATTAAATAATTAGAATAACAAAACCAGAAATGCTGATTATGAGCGTGCTGCAAGCTTAAAAGCTTATAAAATGCTGTGTCATGCGATAGGTTTGTGATGTCGAAATATTCGTATTTATGTATACTTAAATGAGTGCGAACAAATGTAACAGAGTAACGCATTGAGCTAAGTAATACTGAGCTATGTAATACTTATAAAAACTATATAACTATTTTAATCGTTTTTTTTTTTTAAATTAGCGGCATATAAGTTTGTCATTGCCTATGCATTACAAATGTTCTTGAAATCCAAATAATTTAATCATCGAGTCTTAAAATTTGTAAATAAATAAATAAATATATAAAATATTTCACAAATCGTAAAATATTCGGATAGCTTTATTTACATATAACCAAATCCCATAGCATAATTTGGAATAATATAAAAATTTCACTTTAAAAGTAAACTACCAATTAGTGTTTAAAGTATTTAAGAAATAGAAATTAAAAAATAAAAATAATATTTTGGCGCCAGTCAGAAACAATATTAATTCTCAATTTTAGCTGTAGATCCAGAACAACTTTTTCCACAGAGCCTGCATGTGACCTCACTTTATATCTCCAGTTATAAAGTTTAGTCCACTATTATTATAAAATCAAATCTGGCAACATAAGGCAGGAAGTTTGTTTGTAATATTAGAGGATCTAAAAGATATGTATGTATGTTTCAACGAACATAACTTGAAATAAAATGAAGCTAGAAATTAAACAAGAAGTTTTGCTCATTCCCACCACAAAAACTTCCTTTTTAAAATTTAGTTCTTATTATATTCGTATTCTTTGTGTTCCTAATGAATGTTTTTCAATGTAATTTTGTTTGCTGAGTGGGCGTGTCCTACAGAACGACAATGGCAATTCATTAGCATATTCCAAGCGTCGACAGCAGCCATGGCTATTTTAATTTGTGCCTACTAAGGCTGATAAAGAGGGCTGTAAAAATGCTGCAAAAATCGATAACAACCCCCAACAATTTTCATTGGGGAAATGGGATTTAATTAAAGCTTTAGCTTTTACCTTTTAAAGCATTCTGTTTAACGTTCAAATATTTGGCCATACGAGCGCCACATTAAACAGCAAACACATAAATGCATACATATATACATACGTGTGTACACATATAAAATAAACACAGGCGAGTCCAACACAAGCTCAAACCAATCCTGTCTGGCAAGTTCTATGTATGAACGTGCATTTAAATAGTTACATATACCGTTATAAATATATATACACACATATATATATATATATGTATATAGCGCTATTCAATATTCGTCATGCATCCACGTGTACCGTATGTTTTGCAGTATCTGGATTTGAATTCTCTGCAAATATTCTGTATCCCTATGTGTATGTATATATGTATGTCCATGTGTTGGTACGAAATTCCGACAACAGGCAGCAACTGCGCTGCATTTAGCCCCCTTTCTATCATACATTTATCCTGCTCAGGCGGTTAACCTCTCTGCGACCAGAGTACGTCCAGAGTCCATCCAGACATGTCTGCTGTGTCCGTGTGTGCGACACACACACTCACACACGCGTGTGTGTGTGTGTGTGTGTTTGTGTGTCTATTACTTGAGCTTAACAGCTTAGTATCCACCTGGACAAGCACAACAGCTACTCGACTATCGATGGCAGGAGACAGATTTCAAATTTGCGTCGTAGAGCTTAGTATATATATTAATGTATAATAACAAGCTAGTTGTTGAAAGGTAAGATTTTTTGATAATATAAAATCATTAACATTTGAGTATGAAAATTTGTAATATGAAATAAATTTACATTCACTTCTATCGTTTGGCTATTATAAATTTTTATTCATTTTGTTAACATCTTTTTAAAACCACTCAGACATATGTATATATTGAATGTGTAAAGTATATTCATATGTATTAGTTAAAATAACTCTATGAACGACATCAATAAAAACATTTAAGTCAAAAGAAAAAAAAACTTGTGCATATTGTTTAATAGTTATTAAATTGCAAGCTTTATTCAATATTGTCTACTGTGCATCAAATGCAGAGCTTATCAATCTTAATTAAATGAATTCATCAACCTCTCATATTAAAGTTCTTAATAGTTTATTTCGTAACGTTGTTGCTCAGATATTTATGCAACAAAATATAATAAAATATGTGTAGGTTAAAGGCATGTATACCTTGAAAGCGTTAAAAACTTCTTCCCTCAGGGTATCCTCTGGTCTAGCACACTCGATGAAACAATCTTAATTGCTTTGCATGGCTTTGATGGCGTGACCCACATTTTTATTCCATGCCGACTCATTCGCACACACATACACACACACACCCACACACACACACCAACACACACACACACACACACACCCACACACACACACACACACACCAACACACACACACACAGACAGACAGAAACATACTCTGGTTGACACAATTACAGAGCGCAGAAACTTTGCCACACTTTTAATCAACTTAAAAAGCTCCCACAGTCCATTCTTGCTCTTACATTCGACTAACTTGCCAACTCTATTGGGAGAGCACTTTGCATGCAACATGTCTGCTGGCTGACACACGCGAGCAGCGTTGCCAACGCCCACGCGAGCGAATTGCTTCTCTTGTTGTTGCCGTCGGCTCTCGCCCTTGTTTTTGTTTTTTATTTTTTTCACGGGTCTTGCCTGCCACGCAGTCTGCGTTGTGTTCTGTTTGTTGATATCGTATCAAAAACAATAAAAAAATACATATCGAAAATAAACATGAGAAAAATAACTGCAAGCTGAACAAGCTGAAAATTCAAATGTGTGTGCCTTTTTTTTCCTTATTGTTTTTTTGTTTTCCTTTTATTTCAGCGTTCGCTTCGCTATTTTTATGAGCGCTATTATTAATATGATTCGATGCTATTCTGATGCTCGTTTCTAGTTGCTGTGGGTCAAGGTCATCGTGACAAATAATTAAAATTGGCGCAACTTTGCCGCAATTTACCGAATAATAAACGTCGAATAATATCTGAGCGTGTATGTATGTGTGTATGTAAGCGTAAGTGTGTCGATTAAGTGCTGTTAATGTGAATGTCCTCAATTAATGTTAATGTAATTGCATAATTAAACCGTTGGCTGTGGTTTTTGTTGTTTACTCCCAGCGTTATTATTTTATTATCATCTAAAACAACAAATGCTAAAATCAATATTCATGGTGGCGAGTTTGTTGTGATTGCATGTCTAAAGGTTAAATTAGTTTACGCTTTGATTTCGCGTTAATTTGCATAACTTTTATTGCTGTTCTTTCTTGTCGGATCTAATTGTTGCTTTGCCCCTAGCTGTTGTTGCATTGTTTGTTGCATCTGAATATTTCACATATTCAATGACAATAAACACATATTTATTTAGTTTATTACCGCAAGGTCTTTGCTTTCGATGTACATACATAGAATTTAATTTATTTATTTTAAATATATCCATTGGTATCATTTACTTGTGTACTTTTACATAGGCATATGTATATCAATTGTTTGTATTTACGTAGTGTATGCATTTGAGCCTATTTATTTCCCTGAAATCACGAATGTGAAGAAATCGAGTGAAACGTCATTTATGGCAATCAGTTTCTTGTTATTGTTGCTTTGTTGTAGCAGCTTTGGGACACTTCGAGTTATCATTGAGGTCATGCGCTCAATAATGACAATCAATAATACAAGTATACATACAAATACCCACACATACGCACACACATAGAGTACATTAAATAATGCGAACGCTTCGATTTAATTTTGTTGACTGATAAGATTCATATTCAAATTCATTATATCAGTACAAGTGTATGTGTACAAGTATGAATATCATTGCATTCCATATATTTTCATGACATTATCAGTTATTTTAATCACTGCAAATAGAAATGTGAATAACAAAGTTAAACCTTGTATTTTACTCCGTAAATGAAATACAATTAATCCCATGGATCATACAGAATTTCATAAAAAACCACATTTGAAGTAAGTAGAACAGATCTTGACTGGTTCTAGCTGAAACAACTGTTATACATTTACATAATCGTGAGTGCCACCTGGTGACAAATGTGTGCGGCTGGTATTATCACAATTGGAGAAGAACCTCGTCTGATAAGATAAAACGTTTGACCTAGTTACTGGTATAAACATATATATGTATATAGTATATAAATATGTATACATATACGTACATATATCTGACAACTTAATGTCATTCAAAGTATAATAAAATAAAGTGAAAAACATGTGACTGCGAACCACAATTGGAAGTTGTATTTTTGTTTAATTTCGAACAGCTTGCAGCAAGTCGAACACCTGCGCTGTTGATCGCAAGAGAGCGAAATGGAGAACGCGAGAAGGAAATATATGTATGTGTGTGTTTGCATGTGAGAATAAAAAAAAGTGCAGTGGCACAGGCAGGTTTGGTACGTGCCAATGGGGGACCCAACGGTACCAAATAGTGCTGGAAGATCCAGCAAAGAAAAATATCAACTGCTTAAGATGTCTTTGAAATATCAATGTATTTTTTCTTTATACCCTGGACAATAGAACCTGTTATGCAACGGTACCAAATAGTGCTGGACAATATTTAAATATATATTTATTTACTTTAGGTAACTAAATTAAAGTAAGTGAAGTAAATTGATTTTTATCGATGCGTAGAATTAGAAAATAAAAAAAAAAAGGTAGTAAAAACTATAGAATATAACTCCCTTGTACTTCTTCTGTACTTCTTTAGATTTTTGTAAATTCTTTTTAAATGATATAATTAATTTAACGCATTGAATTGTACGATTAATAAAATCTTATTATGAGTAATTTACATTTTTTAAATAAAGTGTTATTTATTGAAATATATTTTCAAAAATCTGTGTTTATATAAACGAGCTATTAACGAATTTATGCATCATAAAAATGATTGCAGGGCATCTGTATATCGATCAGTTGGTCGCAGTTTGTGTCTATGTATGTGTTATTATACCTTGCCAGCAATGCAGGTTATCCCGAAAACAGCTGCTGCCGCTTGCCGCTTGCCGTTGCACGCAGCATGTTGCATTGGTCGGCAATGTGCAGCGGTAACCCAAGTGACCGCAGGATAGATGGAAACGGGCAACAGGTCCGATAACGGGGCACGTGGTCAACAGACGGGCGAAGGGACCCTTAAAGCCAAGACATGTTAAGGCTAACATGTGCAATAAATGACAACATACATGTTTCATTGTAATTATATGTGGAGAAATATGTATTTATGTATTTATGTATTTTCAACGAAGCAAAAAATAAAATTTACGTATTTCGATCGAATAAAAGATGTGCAAATTGAATAACTAAAAATAATCGATTTACATATCGATTTTGATAGTGTAATACTTTTTCATATTAAATTAAACTTGAAATTATTATTATACATACACTAAACAAATATAGAAGGAAAACAAAATAAAACACGAAATAAAATAAAACACGACTTTGCGCTTTTCGTTTGGATTAAATTTAAAGAAATGAATAAAAGAGAGAAGTACAGAACTTGCGCTTCGTTAAATACTAGATATTTTCTGCTAGTCTCAGGCTGATTTTCTTAAACTTCGGGTTGAGTTCCAACAAAGTTGAACGACGGGGAAAAATTTGGAAAATGCGAACAAAGAGGAACGCGACAACAAAGTCAAAGAAGAATAACAGAATGTGGGGCTGATGATGATGTCGAAGATGATGATAAGAAATAACTAAACTAATACCATAGGGCTTATAGCGAAGGCGAAGCTGAGGCCTTCCAAACTTATAAAATATGTATACAGTTATGTGGACTGGCCTGCGGGGTAATATTGGGAGGTTCAGCTGCTTGTGTGGAGCTGTGTGGGTCGCAAGCTCCAAATATGCAAAAAGTTGTTCAAAACTTGCACAGCAGAGAGCATAAAAACATTATACATACCCTGTTTTTAATGGGTTCAGAGTATAAAAAGTTGAAGTACGCTTATGTGTGTCTAAATACATACATACATATGCTTAGGGATGGGCTGAATTGAGGTGGGACTACATAATAAGCTATAAACCTAAGATAGGTTGTAACGATTTTATTTGTAATATTTTATTTATTTTCAAACATGATTAAGTCTAGCCCAAAATGTTTTACGATTGAGATATGAAATAACTTATTTATTGTTACTAAGAGAATGTAGATTCGAAGGAGATTTTAATTATAAAATAAAAATTGAGCAGGCACAAAAAAATAAAATAATTTAATAACAAAATATCAATAGAATTCGCTAAACAGCGGATACTAGCTAACAAATAAATATAAAAAAAAAAAAACAAACAATTCTGAAGAATTTGTAAAGCTGATATTCAACAATAATTTTGATGACTAGAAATTCTTATATTTTCTTATAATTTAGTTAAAACCTATTCCTATTTTATTCTGGGCAGCAAATAGAATAAAATATGATCTAAAACAAACTTATAAATGCATAGGAACAAATATTGATACAACTTTAAGAAATTAAATACATTAAAGTCATACTCGCACAAACACCTTCACAAATTTTCATTAAAGTAAAGTGTGCGCTCTAGTGTCCCACCCTATTGCTTTCTTTCTCACTCTTATGCTAACAATTTGCCACCTAGCGAAATTGAGCCTGCTTGGCAACGCAACGGACGCACAAACAAGGGTTGAAGCGGCAACAAAAAGAAGAAAATAATAAGCACGACAGAATATAAAAACATATACAAACAAGAGAGCAGAGAACAAGGTGGAAGAAGAAGTAAAAAAGGAAAACAAAGCGCTTGCTGCTGGGTTCTTGTGGGTGTGTGGGTTGTTGGGTGAGTGTTTATTTTTGTTCGTAGGGTTGCTGCTGCGCTGTAAGGGTTGCCAGGCACTTTGTGCATTAATTGCTTTATCGATTTCTGCAGCATTTTCAACCTATTTCTGCATACTCGTCGTCGCCGTTGTTGTATTTAGCACAAGGACGCGGAATAAATATCAAAAGCAACGCAGAGCAGTCAAATGGAAAAAATCTTCTGTTTGTTATTGTGAATGAAATGTGGCAACACATGCAGCAACAACTATCGGGCAAAAAAGCAGAAGCAGAAGCAGAAAGTGCATTCCCTCAATGACGGTTTTTTGAAAAGCATTGCAAACACATTCAGCGCCACCTGCCTCTATTTTATGAAGGCTCAAAACACAACAAAGCCCAAATGTAGGACACCACCTCCTCCTACCCCACCCCTACCTCCTTCTCAGCAGAGCCCACCTCTCACTTTCCCGCCTTCAAGCCATCTGCAACGTCAGCAAAACAGCGACAGAGTTGCCAAATGCATGCATGCAAAATGAGCACAGCTCGGAAAGCGGAAAGGGGAGATGGGGAGACCAAAGCGCAGTAGAAGCGACAACAAACGCCCGCTAGGCGGCGCCCTAGTGAGTGGGCAAAACAAAAAAAACAAGAAAAAAGCAAAACTGCAGTAATATTGTGCAGTTCTAAAGAATGAGGTCAACTATTTTTGCTGTGTGTGTGTTTGTGTGTAAGAGAAATACAGTGGTCCAAGGCGCCAGCTGAAGGGAGCCCGAGTACCGTTAACCGGTGCTCCGCTTGTTTCAATAGCGTGCTTAGTTAGTAGGTTATGTTTATGTAAATTTATATAATTGCATGCACATAGCGTACATAAAGCATATTTATTTTCCAGCAGAGCACATACATAAGACACTCACACATTTAACACATATACATACATACAAAAACAGTTGATAGGATCTTTAAATAGTTTGCTTTAAAGCTGTGGCGGAAGTAATTTTTTAAATTACAAAAGTAACAACTTGGAAAATGAATGAATCAATTATTAAATATGTCGATATATAACGTTTTAATGATTATCAATGTGACTGAATAACTTGTAATAATATCAAGTATTACTTCATTTTGTTATGGGATTTACATTTTTGTAAAATAAGTTAAAACATTGAAATAGTTGTAATGGTTTTTCCTAAAAATTGTAATAATACCCTGAATAAATTGTAATAATACCAAGTATTACGGCATTTTATTATGGGATTTACATTTTTGTAAAATAAATAAAATCATTTGAATAGTTGTAATGGTTTTCCTACTTTGAATCATACACATCTTATAATATATATTTCCTATATAAAATAGGTATCAATATATTCTCGATTATATTGTTAAATAAGATAAGGCTATTCTTATGCAATGGTGCCGAATATATCCAAAACCACAGCCCAAACTCTCAATGATAGAAGAGGAGTTTAGCTAAAACAAATTCCTTCTAACTCATAAAGTACATACATAGCATAAGATCTAGTTCACAAAAAAATAAATAAAAAAAAACATATCCGATAACAAAGGCAAATCCTCAAAACGCGAATGTACAGTGAGGCGACGTTGCCAATTTTCATATCAGTATTTTTTTCAAAGCACAAGCGTGAGAGACAAAAAAAATAGAGCTGGGGAATATTGGGGAGGTTTGTATCATTTGCACGCACACATCTAAGCACTCACACAAATACACACTCAGACACAAGCGAGTGATAAAAACAGGAAGAGAAGAATAAAACAAAATAGAAATTGAAACATCCTTCCTGGCAAAGCAGTCTTGCTTCGCCCTTCCAGGGTTGCTCAAACTATTTTCTGTTGAAATGTATATGTATATGTATATGAGTAAAAACTATGTAAGGCGCGGGTTAGTTGACATGCAACAATTTTGGTGGGTGCGAAAGAACCTGTGACAAGGGTTGCCAGCCGGGCGCAAAAGCCTGAATTGTAATAACACCCACGAAAGAAAAATCCTGAGGGTTGCCAAAGTTTGTGTGTGTGTGTGCGTGGACGGTTGTTTATTTGTTTATTTGTGAGGAAAGGGTGCGCCAGGCATTTCCGGGTAAGTGCCAATGGTAGCTCGTAATAAAATCTGTCTAACGCTGTTAGACGCCAGTGGGCGGTAGGCAATGGGCAGTGCTTGACGGCATGGGGAGGGCAGAGAGGGAACAGAGAAAAAGTTGTTGGACACTTCAGCAATAGTAGAGTATAGAGCAAAAAGAGCACATAAAATATGGTTAAAATGTACTACACTGTAGCTGTGCTGCTTCAACCCCAAGTACATTGCAAAAAAGCGCAGGGCTATAACTTTTTTGTTTATTGTCCGACTTTTAGAATATATCACTGACAATAAAATGCATATATCTCTCGAAGCGAATAAAGGGGGAATGGGAGGAGGGACCCAAAATCGGAATATATACAAAATGGGTAAAGGTATAAAAAAACATCTACATGTGACTTCAATGATCAAATGTTTGGGAAGTGGCGCCACATATCGATAAAGACGATCAACTATTGACGAATTAAAGGCAAATAAAAACTTTACGAAACAAGGAGCTAACGAATTAATCAAGGAACTAAAGTTAAACTAGAAATTCAAATATTGGAAGTTTAAATTTAGTGTTAAGCTATAGTGAATATTATTTAACAAGTTACATGATAATGAAGTATCAATTGGGAGAAGAATAGGAGCATCATCATTTAATTGTTGATTTTTCCCTTTAGGTTTGTAATTAATATTTTCACTTATGTATAATAAAAAACTCTTATTTAGATGAATGAAATTGTGTTGTTGCTTCAAGAAGGACTCATCATATTATATCTTTATTATTAATTTCAAGTCTGTACCTTTATTAGCTGCGCAAACAGTAGCAATTATACTAAATTACATACATATGTATACACATAGTTCCCGCCGATGTAGCACACCAATTCACAAATTTCCTGATTATGACTCCGAAATTTTGGAAGATATCATTTTGACACGCCTTCGTTAAAATTACACATTTCTGTCACATTTTTAGATCCATAATCATAAGAATCATATCCAAAATTTCGGGTCATTTTTTATACTCAAGAAGCAGATACATATGTTTTAATCCGGTACAAGAACAATAATAAAATGTATAATAATAAATGAAAACACGCACAGATATGTCTGCGACGAGTAGTACCAGCTCCTTTGAATTGAACTTAATTAAAATCAAGTTGAAGGTCATTTTCGTGCCGCAATATCCTTTCGGTTATTCAAATGTGTTATCATATAACATTATTGAATTTGGGAACGTTAACGATTTTACTTCTTTTCAGGAACAACACTAAGTGTTCAAGAAAAACAACAGAAACGTGGAAATTTCGGTAAAGGTCAGTGAACATATTTAGGAAAGAATGCCAAGCAGCAACAAAACCGAGAAACACAACAAGTGGAATACAATGAAAGGCAAAGCCAAAAATATGTCATGACGATCATGGATCATGATCGCTCTTCTTACTCGCTCTCTCGCACGTAGCTACGTATAATAAAAACCTGTTTTAATTGAAGCTATTGCGTGAGTAAGCCCGTGAAATATGGCAACGGCGCACAAACCACGAATTGTAGACAGTTGGCAACGCCGCAAACAACAAACACAAAAACACACATCCATATATATTCACTATGTTAATAATACCCAATCAGAATTTCAAACATTTTTATATGAAGAACGTGACACAGCAACATTAGCAGAACAGGCATAAAGCTGAGGAACAATGTGAAAATGAAACATAAAGCAGCAGCAGCAGCAGCAGCAGCAGCAGCAGCAGCTGCTTCTGCTTCTACTAATGGTGGCCTCCGTGCAAGCAAGATTTAGCTCTGCTGTGCGCGTGTATGCGTTAGACAGGTGTTCGGTAGTGCGTATCCGTTCGTGTGTTTGTGTGTGCGTTTGTGTTTGTGATAGACGATGTAATAGCTGCTTAGCTGCATAACTGCATCGAGTGAGTGAAGTGCACAGACACGTACGCCACAACAAACAATGTAAAAAAGAGAGAAAAGGAAACAAACTGCTCCAACAACAACGTGCAGGTGTTCATTTTCACTAAGATAGCTAGGCAAGCGAGAGAAAACAAGACTGAGACACTGAGAGACTGAGAGACTGAGAGCTTGAGAGAGAAAAACAACGCAATCAGCGTTGTCTTCTCAATTTCAATGCAATTTCTTTAAGTGTCACGTTAAATGAGGAAGTGACAACAAAGAAAAACACAACACGGTTGAACGTATATATGTACATAATATAATATTTTTTATGTGCTTGATTGCATTATAAAAGTTCTAGCTGTAGTTATTGTCTCAGGAGTATTGGATTATCATTTAGTTATGCAATACAGCCACAAATAGAAGGTTGTTCATACAATACTGCAGTTATGTACTTTTGTATGGTATATGAATACGAATTTCAGTTTATAATGATTTGAGTTAGCTCCATCGAAATTACAAATCTTAAAACAATATTTAAACTAAATTTCATATCCCAAATGTTTATTAATCAAGTTAGCAAGTTAGCTTTAATTATTCTGTGAGAACTAAAGACTTAATTTTTCTTTACTTAAACTAAAGTCAAAAAAGTTGCTCTACTTTAAAATAAGATAAATTCTTTATTTATTAAAATAAACTGCATTTAGTATAGGAATGATTTCTGTATGTTGGAATACATGTGTATATTTTAATTTAAACTCTTCTATAATAAAAGTATTACAATTTAATTTTTTCCGTAAGTATGTATGTAAGTGTAATCTGTTATTTTTTTTTTTTTTTAAATAAATTTATTGAACAGTTTCAGCAATTCAATTTAATGTACATTTGTAAAGTATTCGTAGGTGTAAAACAGAGCTCGTTGACTCGTTTTTGCAATCTTAAAGCCCACTAAAGTTGTCGCATTGACTGACAGCAGGCGGCCCATGATAACAGCCGTAAAGGCGACCAAACAACAACAACTTCGGAACATACACACAGACAGACACAACAGGGACAGCCGCCCACATTATGTGCCCTCAACTTTGTTTCGTTTTGTCTATTTACACAGCAAAACGTGTTTTCTGCCTTTTTAAATGCAACTTAAAACTGTTGAGAACACCTATATATAGATGCATATGCAAGCATATACATGTGTATAGATATAGATATATATATATATATACATATATATTTATAAATATATATGCATATTTGTATGTGTTTGTATGTTTAAATAAACTTGTACCCATAGTCTACAATAGGAGCAATGTTGCCCAACAGAAACCTGCAACACATTTTATGCCCTTAGGCTAAATACGTCGCCGTCGCGTTTATTCTCTTTCAACGTGTTGTCGGTTTTGCTTCAACGTCGCCGCATGGCCAACGACCTTTATCACACACACCTCAATACGTACGTGTATATATATACACACTGTGATACATGCGCTCACGTTTTTGTATGGCGCTCTTCTTCTTTTTTGGTCTTTTTCCCCCAGCAACTCCACTTTAACTCGTTCGACGACTGTGCGCGGACTCAGTCAGACGTTTTTAGCTTTTGTCTGTTGTTTCATCGTTTGTCGGTGTGCGTGACTCTTTCGCTCGCTTTCCACACACTCCCGCTCTGTCTAACACACACACACACAAACAAACACAAACACACACACACACACAAACACACAAACACACGCACACATACAGAAACAGACACGCACACATACAGTTACATATTAATATATTCGCAGGCAAGCGTCTGCAATTTAATAATTTCAAGTTGGGGCTTAAGTGTGGTTTTACCGCCTCCCCTGCCCTCCCCTCCCCTCACCATCCCTCAGCCATCGCTTCGGAGCTTTCAAATAACGCAACCTGTCTGGCTGACAAACACAAGCACACACGCATACACACACACACATTTACTTTATTTGAATTTGTTATTGCTTGTGCATGTTTCTTTCTTTGGTTAGCTTTTAGTTGTTTGTGTTTTTCTCTGGTCCGAGTATTTCAATTAAAGTGCAGCTAACATTTTCGCTTCCTTTATTGCTATTTCTGGCTGTATAATCAAATTGTCTCTCTTCGTATGCACGAGTATTGATCATGTGTATGTTGTAACCGTCGTTTACTGATTACCGTTACCGTTACAAGCCGGTGTATCAATAATCCAACAACAATAACAACAAGTAAGAACGTTGAAGTCGGACTTTCTTTCAAGTTTATGAAATCATTTTCTATTCTTAAAACTACATATGTACGTATTTGAATACTAACGAAACGCTACAATTTCTGGTATTCACCAACTTTACTTACTTCCGCATATGCTGGACCTAATCATAAGTTTAGATTTAAAAAAAAAAATTCTTTTATTATTTAAAAGTATGTAAAGCAAACGTCCGTTCTTGGAATTATGAATTGAACACATTACTTGCAGTTTATTCACATTGATTTCGAAAACCGGTATGACAGCGTTGAAGAAGACGGATTTCGAAATTTTTATATTTCTTATGTTTTTGGAGTCCTAAGTTCGTACTCTGACGACAATCTTCTTTTTGTTTGAATTGCTTTTTGTAATAAATAGCTATGCACGTAATTAATCGGTTTGGTTGTTTTATCTCTAAAATAGGGGAAGATACAGTGTTTCCTGATGTGCTACGCCCCCAATAAATCTATAGAAAGCTCAACAGCGATCAAAGTATCAATACTTAGAAGTAACTGAAAATATTGAATTTCACGATTTGTCACGCCACCAGGAAGTGGATATATAAAATCTCTACACTATGTCTGCTTATGGTACCAATAAGTATATTTCCATAATTTCAAACCTCTAGCTAGAATCACATTTAACGCAGATAGCACGCACTGTAGCGCCACCTATATTGATGCATATGTAACTACCAGCATAACCATATATGTATGTGTACTTCCAAATATAGACACATATACAAATACATTTTATTTGCTTATTCCTTTTCGTCTGAACTTGATACCGCTTTATGAAATATGCGAAAGACCGTTATAACCGGGTCAACCGATTAGTTTAAAATGTGAGGCACGAGATGCAACATTTAAAACGGCAACGAAAATGTCAACAAAATGGCATTGCAAAAAAATGACACAAACATGCAAGTTTATTTGACATAGATTTTATTTATACACGCACACATGCACTTTTTTGTGACTTTTATGTGCTAAGTAAAAGTTCAACAGCACTAATACGAACGATACGATTTACCAGTACTATGGGTCATAATTTAATAAACATTGTTATTTTTATTTAAGAATTTATATGGGAAGGAAACCTATTCAATAAACTTATAAGAATTATAATTGTGAATAATATCATTATTATATTCAATATTTTATAGAATTGGATATTTGTTGAAACATTAAAAATTGTTTATATATAAAGAATATAATAATAATTAGTTCAAATAAAAAGTTGAGCTGCTTATAATTTCTTTAATTATATAACTATAACTTGCACCTTAGTTTTTGGGATACATATGTTAATGGAACTAACATGCGTATATCTGTCCAACCACAACTTTCTATCTTCAATTTAATGTTTAGCAAATAAAAGGGAAATAAAGAAGGCAACCATTATCAAAAGTAACCAAAGTTTCCTTAAAAATATAAATATAGTAAGTTTGCTAGAAGATTCACGAAAAATTAAAACATGGTATCGATATCACTAAAAACGGAAAAAGTTATCGATTAACAGAATCACACCTACATATTTCATAACTGCAACGAATAATTGCCGCAATTATAAAGTAATATATAATTTAAAGAGTAAAAGGCTCTCTAAGAAATCTAACTAATACAACAAAAATCCACTTACTTCTGCAAATTGTTATTTTTCCCACAACGAAAACAGCAAAAGTACGATATTGCCATTTATTCATAGGTAATAGTCGATTTTTTAGTGTAATTACTGTAATTGGCATATAAATCGAACAAATTTAAAGGACATAAAAAGTGGATGAATTGGAAGGCCACTTAAAGCTTTAGCCTATGCACCTGACCTAAAACTGGAGTCGATCAATTTAATCTTTCTCTTTCGCTAAATCTTTATATATATCTTTCTCTAGTATATATATCTTCTATATTATTCCGTTTTGCTGTATTTACAGCTGCTCTTAACGTTTAGCAGCGGAAATTACGTATTACCACATGCAAAATGGAAATAAACCAAACCGAAAACAAGCAAGAACGTTGAAATCGGGCGCAACCGACTTTGTCAGACTCTTTTTCAGTTCAATGGGAACATATTTTATTTTTTTAATTATATAAATATAAAAATGCTTAAACCATCACTTTTGCTATACACCATCTCTAATTAATTCAGAATATGCCAGGCAAAATCACCCTATTATTAAATTTAAGTTCTTAAAAATATGTAAAACAAGCACTGTTTTAGTACTGAAAATATCATCAAAATCTATTTAAAAAAAAACTTAAGTAAGGATATAAGTAAAAATAAGCATTAAATCACATTGATTTCGAATATCGGTGAGGATGTATCGACTGTGCAGAAATTAAAGGTTCAATTCCAGCTAAAGGTCGATTCTTATATTTTTTGGGGCCTTGGTTCGAGCCAGACATTTTTTTCTTATTTATAGTTATGTATGTAATACATCCTTTGCAATCCGATTTGTCATGGTCTAGGCAGATAAATAAAATCCTAACATTTTGTCTGCTTATGGTACTAATAAATTAGTCTCCAGCTAGAAGAGCCGGAAATAAAAATTGTGTGCATGCGGACAATAAACCAATAGACTCTTTATTCCCTTCGGAAAACAGAGTGTACTTATTCAACGTTGCCGCCGGTGCTTCGGTCGCAGTCAACGTCACATTCTGCTAATACGTACATAAATAATGCAAATGCAAGCAGCGCAGTCCACGACGAGGCCAGAGCAAGGCAATTGAACTTTAGGCGCAACTTTCTTAAGCCAGAGCCAAACAGCTGTTGCGGACCGTGCGAGAGAGGTGAGAGGTAAAGAGAGGAGCATACGGAATGCCTCAAAGCTGAAAGATAGCAGTTGAGCGAGTGCAATAAATTGACGCTTGTTGCCCACCATATATTATCGCTTTATTTTTATCGCATAAATAAAAGTCGTACTGTGAAAAAAAAGGGCTTGTCAGCAGCGCAAAATGTGAATTGAATGAATAAATGAATGGAGTGTGTAAGATAAAAAAGCTGTTGCTAATGCAAAACTGAATGACTAGAGTTTAAGGACATTTGCTTTGCTTATTTCGTTCCGTTTTCCTTAATAGGGTGGATTTACGGCACTTCGAAGTTAAGTTCATGACGTCGAGCACGCGACGACTTTTTATTACTCTTCGTTTTGTTTTTCGCACGTCCATCGTCCATCGGAGAAGGTTTTCCCAGCCACACCCCGAAATACCATAAAAACATAAACATAAAAGCGGTTTAAGCCACGAGCCAAAGTTAGCCCTTGCGACTTTCTGACTTTATTTTTTACAATTTAACGGTGTTAATAGCCAACTGACAAGAATTGATGCGTGTATGCAATACACCTTTTTCGTTGCATTTGTTATCGAGATATCCAAGTAAGCCTATATCTGAGTATCGATACAAGTAGCGTAAAAAGGCAGACAGATCCAATAGGACTTGTGGTTCCCTCTGATTACTGATCCCATTGAAAAAGGGAAAACGAGGTATATAATTGATATGCATCATCATCCTAGTATCTTCATCATCATATCTATCTAAAACAAAATTTATTTTTACCCATAAATGAGGGAATGACGGGAGGTATCGAAAAATTGAAGCATTCAAAAAATGTGTTGCCTTTAGCTGAATATATTAAAATCGAATTTGATTATTCTAGCGCTTAAGAAGTACGAGATATGCGCGAAAAACAAAAACATGTTATCGGTAACAACCAAACGGAAAGAGTTATCGATACGCGATATGTGCATCCCATAATATAACACATATGTAAAATCCACAAGTCTCTTAAATAACTTCGGAGCTCGACGCGTTCATACATGGACGCTGATCCTGATCAAGAATATATACTTTATGGATTATGTATTTTGTCATAACATTTAAAGCTAGTATATTGAAGTCATAGGATTAAATATCAAATATTAAAAGTAAAAGTTGATTACATTTTTTAAACGTTATTTATTCAGATAAATGAATTTTCTAGCAATTCCAATAATTAAAGCAATATTTTTGCAGATACGGTTTTCAATCACATCACAGCAGTTGCAATTCAACTACTTTATGTAAGCCCTTAAAAACTCAGACCAGAAGAGAATTCAACATTAATTGAAAACGTCAAAAAACGACCTCGCACAACATCGACAATTCAATGTGGGTGTGGGAGAGGGGTAAGGGTCAGTTAAAGCGAGACGAGTTGGAAATTGAAAGCTTTAATGTTACAAAAATTGACGCAAGGGACATTAAATAAGATTGCGGTTCATGTCCATTCACATAACGGCAAAATTTAAATTGTACAAAATTGGTCGACAAGAGATTAAAGCACGCCACACGCAACACAGATACAGATGTATGCAAACAGTATATATATATATATATATATGTATATACGTTTACATTTGTGTAATGGGTGGGTGGGTTGGTTTGGTTTGGCTTGGGCTTGAATGCCAAAAATAACAACACAGCCTCGACGACGGCAGCCGACATATAAAAAACATGTGCAAAAGTCAGGAGCACATTATGTGCAAGCGACCGGCCGGAATACAATATATACAACATACATATGTACTCAAGCACATATACAGCAGCATCAACAAAAACAACAATGGACAACACACGCACACACGAATAGCAAAGCTTAGCATAAAACACAAGCACGCGCGCTTTTATGTAAGTGACATTATAGGCATGGGCAAGAGAGGGAGAGAGAGAAAGAGAGAAAAAGGGACAGAGATAGAGAGAGAGCGAGAGAGAGAGAAACATGCAGAGAGCAAAAAGCGCCGCATGCGGCGAGAGCGAAAATCGATAAAATCAAGGGCAGACAATGTGTTGGGCGGCAGGCAGCCATTTGGTGGGAGAGAACGAGCAAGCAGCAAGCAGCCAGCAGCCAGCAGCAAGCAAATGTGAGCAGCAACAAGAACTTCAACTTTAGGCGCACGTGAGGCGGCGGCGGCGGCTGCTGCTGCTGCGGCTGCTTCTTTTTCGCTTCTCTTTTTTAATGGAGCAGCAACCCTCTATAGGCAGCGCCACATTGTGAAAGTTGTGCTGGGTGTGTGTTTGTGTGAAGCAGTAAAATAAAATGGGAAAGCATGAAAAATAATCATGCACCAACCCTCCATCCGCCCTCCCTCCACAAATTGCTGACTGGTCGTCCTAAAACGTGCTACTTGGAGAAACTTTTGGGGCGGTGCCTGGCTAAAATATTCTAACTGGAGAAATCGTCTTTAATATGTACATACAAGTATATACATATATATATATATATATATATATATATATATATGTTTTTTTTTTTTTTTATATATACATATAAATATATATACTATATATATTTTATATAGTAAGAGCAGCGGGTACCGTTATGTACCTCGCCTGCCACTCCTCGTTTTGGGCGCAGCTTTTCCTTCTCAGTTGCTTTTTGTGCGAGTCATGATTTTATTTTCGGCTTCACTGCCATTTAAATGGGGTGGATAGAGAAGACTGATGGAGATGAGGGAACGAGGAAGGGGAGAAGTTGGTATATTGGCAGGATTTCGTTTGGCAACAGCGCGTGGTATAATTTAATGTGTGGAGTAATAGAAATGGCGTCTGCACTTAAATTTAACAGCAAGGACGAAACTCAAATTGTCTGCAATTGGGATTGGGTGTTTTTTTTGTTTTGTTTTTCTTTGCTGTTATTTCTTGTTGTTGTAATTGTTGTGCCTGCTTGAAGTTTCGACTTGTTGGGGCGCATTCGTTTAATGTGAATTGTGAAAAGTTTTCTTAAGATTCAAAGAGCACATTAAGATGTGGAGACCTCTGGGGTTGCTGTTGCGATACCGTTAACTTACGCAGGGCGTGTCTTTTTCCTTTTCCCGCTAATTCGCAACATACTTGGTCTTTACGTTTACTTAATAGTATGAAAGATGTAGGTTGTATTTAAGTGTTTTTAGCAAAGATTAAATAATAATGACTTTATTAATATTACTTTAACATTGTTAATTAATTTTATAGCGCTTCTGTAATACTTCAATTATAAATCATTAGTTATCGATGATAAATGACAAATTTCACTTCAACTATGATATGAAAAGATAAATATAGGTGCGAGGAATCATCATTAGTAATAAAAGCTTTCGTCTTATTTATGAAATAAATACATAAATAAATTAGTTTACGAGGTTTGAAAGCTTTAATCATTAGAAATAAGTAATTAAACATGATTTGTACACAAGAACTATAGTTTAAGACTTTGATACTCCTATTTCTTGGATTATTTTAAGAGCTGTGAACTTAAGGATTCATACATATGTATATTTAGAATTCAGTACATATGAATATTTAAATACATATATAAAATAGTATCGCAAGCATTATAAAATTAGTTTTATTTATTTAAATTTCAAGTTTGTCTATTTAAGAAATGTATTATTTGCATTTTAAATCTATTTTAGTTATTTTCATTTAAGTCTGTCCAAATTTAAAGGTATTAAATTATTAACGTAGCGCCCGAAGGAGAGAGCAATAGCCTGGTTTCCTAGCTTTCAGCAACGAATAAGCTGAAGTTTGGCAACAGTGCTAAAAATAAAGGAATGCCACAGGAAAAACTTACGGAAAAAAAACTATTTCAAAAGCACACACAACGTTACATACACATATATATATATATACACAAATAGCCTGTGCCAGCGCCTTGTCTGCTCCATCCCACCCACTGACCTGGCTCGTTCGTGTCGCCTGCTCCCCATTCCGATTGTTGTTGCCGCATTATTTTATCACAAATGTTATCAAAATGTGCGTCTGCAGCTGCGGCCCTAAGCGACATGGGGTGCTAAACGAAGCAATAAGAGGGGGCAGGAGAAGAGTCAAAGCAGAAGCGCTGCTGTACCTCATCGAATGAGGTCGTGTGTGTGTGTGTGTGTTTGTGTGTGTGCTTATGTGTGTATGTGCGGCTAGGAGCATAGCAGCGAGCAGCATTAGCCAAGAAGCAGAAAAAGTTGAAAATGAAAATAATGCAGCAGCAGCCATGCCAAGCGGGGGCAGAGAGCGAGAGTGTTGAGTGGGTGGGTGGCACAAAATAGAGAGCGAGATAACGCAAAGGGAAAGAGCGAAGTATTGTTCACAACGTCAAAGCGTAGGCAGTATTCGAAGCCCAAATGCCTTGCGGGTGGCTAAGCTCTGCTCCTCCATTTCTCCTCCTTCTTCTTGCCTATGTTATTCTTCTATTTTTTTCTTTTCTTTTCTTTTTTATTTTTTTTTTTTTGTGTATATCGTTGGTTGCCTTTTTGTTTTGTTTTGTCTACGACAAATAAAAAAAAACAAATAGTCTTTCAGTCTTTTTCCTTCGCACTCTATGGGATATGGGAATTTTGCCATGTATATCAAATACATAATACATGAAGTAAGTATGTAAGTTTACATACAAAATAGAAGCACACACAGCCGTACAGAGTAACAGACGCACAGTAAATTGTCATCGATTTTCTGTTCAGTTGCCATGTAAAAACCATTTAAACTGTTTGAGTGATAAGGTAAAGGGAAGAGGAGAAGAACTTTAGGTTTTCCTACCATGTTGCCTGTTCACACAGTGTTTATGCTTACGGAATTTTATGCATGCATGTTGTATATAAATATTGGACCACAGATATGTATGCATAGGTATCTCAAAGATACACACATAGAATTTCAACGCTTCTTATAACGGTTACCCGCCTGATTGCGTCGTACACAGTTAGGTTAAATTGGCTCTCAAGTTTACCCTCTATCCGTATCCATCGACTGACTTGAGTCTAGTTTTTATGCGGGTTCTATGATTATACGCTCTAATTTGAGCTGTTTTTTTCCCAAACTTTTTATTCCATTTACATTGTTTATTACATGAAGTTGAATAATTGTGACATTCAAGATATACATTACAATATCATATAATATATATATTAAGAACTCTAATTGATCCTTTATTCATTAAAGAAACCAACATTTTATTGAATTTTTTTTAATGTTTCAAGGTTGGAAATTTAAGGGTAACAGATAAAATTATGCAAATTCTTTAATTTTAAGCAAATTATTGAAGAGTTATGAATCTATACACGTTTAAAATGTTTTGTTTTTATGTACATATGTATATTGTTTCATTATTTCACTTTTCCATTCTGTTGGAAGCAGAAAATTGTGGCAAAGGCAAAACACCAAAAGACCAACAAAATGCAATATTATTGGTTTTTTCTTTTTACCGATATCCAAACAGCCTTCCCGTTCAAAACCTTAACCCGTACACGCCTTCTTGCCAGTCTGTTTTGGCTGACTTTCAAACACATGTCTGCATTTTAGGATTTTCTCTATTTTGCCTCTTTCTCTCTCTCTTCCTGCTTTTCTTTGCATAACGTGGCAGCTGCTGCTAAGGCAGAAAGACAAAAGCCCAAGTAACACGAAAAGTTGTTAGCATAAAAAATGGAGCGCTATATTTGCAAACGTTTCCTTTAGGCAGGTGTGATATATCAGATTCTATTCACTTACAGAGAATCGTTCAGCGAACAAGGAAACAAAAGCGAATTAAGGCTTATAAAAATCGTGAAAGATCGTACTATTTTTAGTAGGGATCAACATGGCATGAAATAATAGAAAAAGATGGAGAGAGTAATGAAAAGGAACAAATGTAACAGTAACTGGTGTTAAAAGAGGGAAGAATAACATTCACATAATGTTATAATATCTGGGCTAAACTTAAAGTTGAACTTAATTTAAAGTCTAGTTTGGAGCATTCGCCTTTTTTATTTGTTATATCCCTTTTTATTGCTTGCAGCATATTTTGCTTAGTTCGAAACCTATTTTCACGTCTCTTGTAGAGCTGTTTATCTTTAGCATTGCTGTTGTTTATTTCAATTGCCTTTCGATTCTATTTATTTATTTCTTCTTTATAAAAATACAATAAAAAGTAAGCGACGTTTCTTTTTTTATTGTTGCTTTAAGTTCATTCAACTGTCAAAAAAGGCAATGCCAACAATTAAAAAAAAATATACAAACACACATACGAAATAAAAATAAAAAAATAAAAGTTGTTGCTGCGAGCAATAGCAACAACAATATATACATATGCACACACACATATATAGATTTATATAAATACACATTTGTGAGCTTTGGCTTTGTAATGGTATTACTATGATGTTTGCCGTAGCTTTTGCTTTTCCCTCTATTTTTGGTATCTCTTTCGTTTCGTTTGTTTCAGTTTCGCCGTTTCCTCCGCTCCCTACTATAGCTTGTGCATCGCATCTAAATTTAACTTTGAAATTCTAAACAACAACACTTGCAGCAGGCAGATATTTAACCTCCTGCGTCCCTCCACCCATAACTGTTACGAATGGATTTAGTGTACGTTATTCGATGTGGTTTCAATATATTGTATGAACAATCTAAAAGTATATCTACGAATACATTTGGCGCATTTATCTGTATACTTTACAGCATTGTTGCTTGCTGCTGAGTTCATGCCAGACCTCCAAAATGCTTGGGAGATACAGCGACGCTATTTTTGTATCTTAAAGATGCGATTCTCTAATATGCAGATAGTATATCCAGTGAAATACTCTATAAATTAAATACATTTCTGAAGTGTGTGAACATTTACATTGAAAAGAGACAAAGAGAAGAGACAAATATTCAATAGGAAAACGGTAAAATACATTCCCAGATCTAGTAGGTTGGAACTAAAATATAGCACAACTTCACCAGTAAACATTCTTATAGGGAAAACACAAAAGAGTTGACTTTACGAAAATCCCAGGTCCATAAATATAAGTGTTATAAGAAATACAATGAAAAAGCTGCAACAATTTTCAAATAGTTAATGTTTAACCTGAATAAGGGTAATTTTGCCACACTGTGTGACATTTATTCTTTTAATAAACATTATCAACAATACATTTAGAACTATTAACTTTTCCCTGTGTGGATATTGAAAAACTAACTCATGTTAGAATTATATGTTTTATTCTCATCAATATTTTACATTTTGTAATGTATTTTGGCAAAGATCAGGAATCTGTTTAAGACATAATTCTATGTAAAAAAGTTGGTAAAAACCGATTTGAATTTCTAGGGTATCGTAAAACGGTACATTTCACACATATACATGTATTATGCATGCACAACTCAAGTCAAAAGCTCACTCGTTGCTGATGAGTCGCAGCAGTAAATGCAGTGAAGCGCGGAGAGACCGAACCAGCACAAAAACAACGCAATACTACAAACAACAACAAACAACAGCATCTACGAATACACATAAACAGCGACAGCGACAGCAATTGCCGCAAGCACAATCAGACGAACACACCCACATGCATAAACACATGGAAACACAAAAGAGTCAGAATGGAGACAGCAAACGCAACTGCTGCTCCCGCCGCTGCTGCTGACGTTGACTGAGGCCGTTGTCTTTTTTTCGTATGTATCCAACGCTGCGTCGATAGCGACAACAACAAGAAAACAGAGCAACTTATTTTTGTTTAGCTGCCACGTTTTTTCATCTCTTTCTCTTTTGTTGTTTTTCGTATTTTTTGTTTGACTGCTGCTTCTTTGGAGTTCGTTTTGTGCTTTGTACGTTTTTTAATGGATTTCTCTCTCGGCATGAAATTATGCAGCCGCAGCAACAAAGCAAAACTTACAAACAAGAAAAGATAAATGAAATAAACTAAATACTTTTTACCAGTCGGCGGCCACTGCTCGGGTTTATATACACCGAGGACAGAGGAGAGTAATAAAGAGTATACAAATCATAGAATCAAAAAGCAACAATTACAATGAATTGGAAGTGCAAATTAATTGACAAGTGGCTGAAAGCGGTCAAACAGTACAAATGGACTGGCCGAATCATACATATGTCTGTATTGCGGTAGAAACAAGCATAAGTAGTTATGTAGTTCTGTTTCCCTTTTATTTTTATTTTAATTATTTTGTTTTGTGGTTTCTTTCGACTTCTTGAATGATTGACAACATAACAGAACATTTTTTATATTGCAATCTTACGATTGCCGTTTTTATATCACTTATTGCGGTCACATTGCAAAAAGATAAAACACGTTTTTCAGCAATAACACCACTTTCGGGCAACTGCCAAGGTCTATTCCGCTTCCGCCCATTATCAGCTGAGGCTTTTTATCAAGCATACAACTAAGAAGAATAGAGGAGAATAATTGTTTCCGCTCCACAGTGATAGACAGATCGCGACCACAAACTTACAAAGTAGTAATGCATAGGCAATGAAAACTAAAAAACTATTGCACACTAGAAAAAACAATACTTATCCATATAAGTGAATGCATGAAATCAAGAGAGCGCACACACTCAATATTGTAGTATTGTGGTACTCACATTTTTCTCCGCCCTCGCCCGATCACCGTTAACTGCCTATCTGCTGGTCGCCTTCTCCGTCGTTCAGTATTTTTTTTATACTTGATCAAAGTCTTTAGTGCTTATTCCATTCCTTGTTACTGTTATGTGACATTTTAGGCGGGCTAAACAAGCCGAGGAAGACAAAAATAAACAATTCGGCGAAACCTCAGTTTGTTTTGCTGTTTTTTACCCTCACTTTTTGCACTATAAATATATTTGCTTTGTTGTTGTTGGGTGATTAACATTTAGAAAGCGCTGCAAAAAATACACATTATTGAACATATTTGCATTAGCAGAAAGAAATATTTTAGTTTCAGATATTCTTTGCGATGAAACACTTTTCAGCTGCTCTTGCTGTTGCATTCATATACATATATGCCTTATATGTATATGTATATACATATATATGTAACACAAACAAAACTCACACACAACCCGCACTCACGTACACAACGACGACGCCAGCAATCGTTTCTTTTCTTATTTTTCTTACACTTTTTGAACAGACGATGCAAGTTCTTACTGCATGTATTTTAACAACTTTTGTGTGATATACTTTAAATATGAAATATTTCAATTTTTTGAAAATTTGATTTCGATTCAACACAAATACATAAACTACCACAGATAAAAACACACACACACACACGCGTGCCGACTCCGAATATATTACTTTTTCTTTAAGCCATTTTCGTCGTCACATTTACAACAAGAAGCACAAGCAATTTGATTGCTATGCTCCTCTTTCGCACGGCTTCGCGGCTATGTTGGACACTGATTTGCTGACTCGCTCTATCGCGAACGCTACATTCAAACACTCACGTAATTTATTTATGTATTTTCCTTATTATACCATTCGCCTGCCATTCCGTACTTAGTGTATGTATGTCAAACCCACTACACTTATGTATTGAATGCAATTTTCATCATATTTAAGAACAAAATACATGTGTATTGTATAATGAAGTATTTTTTTCTTAAGCCAAGTTGATACACACGCGCAGCGGCAGTACACGTCCGTACCGTTCAAGCGAGAGCGAGAAACAAAACACAAAAGAAAACGTGAAAAGAGATGTATTCAGAGTGTGACCATGTTCATGAAATGTCATATACATTAAATATACACAAAAAATACCATTTTCTCATTGAACGCTACTACCACAAAATTCTTCTACAATTCATAAAGACAGATTAATTCAATTATATTACATTTAAGACTCCAAATTAATGAAGATCTACCGCTAATTATTTTAAGAAATTTGAGTTATTAAATCCTATGTTCTATAGCAATTAGCTGTTGAGTGGATGCTTTAGGTATTTTTAACCACTGACATTATTTCTACACTAACAGGGTTGTATACTGATAGTTTATTTGGCGACATCGATAACTTGAGACAGGAATTAGTGTATGTTCATTTTTAGCGGTGATAGGAGTAGATTTACGGAGCGCAATAGCAGAAACCATAACTAATTTTTTGGCAGTGAGCTGATGTGCATATGTTAAATGTAAAAAACTTACGCGCTACACAACCAAAATAACAAAGCCAAAACATACAAAATTGTATTTACCAATTACAATGGGAACTGTGCGGCAGATCGTGTGATGCGCACAGAGCGCCAGTTGGAACGCAAAGAAAACTGTAAAAAAGTTATAAATGAAAATTTAATACACAGTGAAAATATATATGTATATATATCCGTCTATGCATATGCATATAAATAATATAGTTCTCAGGCATTGAGTGTATCTGCATGTGTGTGCGTGTTCATGTGCCAAACAAAAAAGGGCGTCACAAAAAAAAGAATTTATGCAGCCAAAGCCAATTCAACAATAAATACTAAAACCGAGGCCCTAACGGATACCTATAGGTAAGCATAAGTGCGTGCCGAATTTTGTTTATAGTCGTTTATTTTTGTGTTATGGATGAAACAACCACACCTACACACATAGACTCTCGAATGCACACAGGCAAACAAGTTTTGTACCTTGCACTCGCGGGTTCTTATTCAAG
>JBAMCK010000797.1:0-49873 GCA_037075185.1 Drosophila pseudotalamancana | reverse complement strand
ACTAAAACCTACTTAAGGTTTTTGTTTTTTGTTACCAGGTTGTTCTTGTTGCCGGCCACGTTTATAATTACGTTAACTTCAATTACTGCTTACGTACAATTTCATACCAATTTTTTCTTCATCTTCTTCTACATTTTGTTGTTGTTGTTGCTTTCCAGCTAAAACAGGTTTTTGAATGCTCTTTGAATGTTTTTTTTCCTTTCCTCCAGTTTTGCTATAATTTTAATTTCTTATTGAAGTTCTTCGCAAATGTTTTGAAGGTCGCTCCAAAAGTAGTTAAATAATTTTTAAAATTTCACAAATAGTTCAAGTGCGAAGCTCAGTGGATACCGAAATGTGGTCCTAACTAGGGGAAATTTCTTATAGCTATAATGATAATGATGATGATCCATTGGTATGCCAAAGCTACTGAAAAAATAACGAGATGTTATAAATAAAAAATTGCTATAGAATAGAATGTTCGATTATATTGTTATGAAACATTAGGAAAAGAATAAATGAAGATTAAATGAAATTATCTTTCTAATAGCTAAATATTAATATGGTAAAGATTACGGATGCTAAACTAAGCTACATCCATAGAATAAAGTACTAAGCAAATTCTTATAAAGGAACAAGATCTATAAATAATATCTACAAATTCTCTACAATGCAGTCATTTATAACAGTATTTACCATTTTATTATAACGCTCCTATAAATTGATGCTTCAAAAGCTCTTCAAATGCTATTTTGATAGAAAACAAGATCACGAACTCAAAATTTACCGCCATTTAAATGCATAGTTCTCAATTCGAGTTCTGCTCACTCACTACCCCACCCTCACTCTCTGTTTCACTCATTTCATTTCGTTTCATTCATTCCTGTTTTCTATTTTAAGGCTCAAAACCGAGTTTCTAAACAATTTGTTTTGCTTACATTTCACTCCGCACATTTGCGTATAAACAAATGTGAAGAAGTGCGATTGTCATTTGTCGGCTTAGCTACAACACTATTTCCTTCACAAACACACACACATACATATATACACACCCACACACAGTAAGTCACACACATTGTTTGTTTTGTTTTGTTTTGCTTTGCGTTTGTTGTTGATGTTTTTTTTTTTTTTTTGGGTTTGCCACATTTGAAATTCATTTTTAGATTTCAATTTATTTTCGTCGTAGTTTATGCCAATTTGGATTTTGGGTGCGATTTCTTTGAATATCATGTATATATAATATATATACTTTATATATATATACATATATGTATGTATTTGTGAGCTTCTTCATTTGATTTACTTTTCATTTAGCTAAAAAATGAAATTGCAAGCGCTTACGGCATTTTGTTGGCTCCGTAGGCTACGACCCGATTTTAATGTCATGTGCTCAGTTATGTACAATATATATACATACATATACATATGACGTGCCTCTAAAAGCATATTAACTAATTGACGTATGTGTTTATCCTAAATTTTGTTTTTGTTTTCGACTTCGAAAACTGACGTTTTGGACATTTCGGCAAATGCGAGACAAATGTTTCAACTCAAGTTAAGAAAAAGTTTATGAAAACCAATAATTCAATTTGAACTGTAAATTTATGTATACCCTGTAAGTGAAACAAAGGGCTTGCATAACCAACATATGCATGAGATAGAAATAATTGTAATTATTTGTTGTGCCATTTTTTCGTTGGCTGTATTCCATTACAGAGTATCAACTAGTCGAGTATTCTTGAACTAGAATAGTTTTGTTTATTCTGTACTTAACGCTGGCTTCTAACTGACTAACGTTTGTATTTTTGTGGCTTGCTACAATTATCTTAATTAAAAATCTCAAGTCAAAGTTGGCCAGAATCAACAACAACAACAACAAACATGAAAAACAATAACAAAAGATTAGCTCATCTCTTTTCTGTTGAATTAAATAATCAACATCGCCAACAAGTCGCGCTCTGAACAGGGCTTAAACTTGAATTATGGCCAGAACAAATTTTTGTGCCCTGCGAATCGTTCTACAAAACAGTTCGTTTATAAACGTTACTTAATTGTTTTAATTATTTAATTAATAATGCTTTTGTGATTTTTGATAGAGTAGATGAAATTATTCAGAAATTTAAATTAAAATTTAATATCTTTACCTCTTTTATATTTATATTTCATTCTTATATTTATCTATCTATATAGTATTAACATATACATCCTAAAATTGGCTTCGCTTGTGTTTTGTTTTTGGCCGAAATAATGTTGATGTCATAGGTTCGTTAGCTGGGCGTTCAGAAAATGTTTATGGCACGCACTCGGTTTGAAACTGTGTGTGTGAGCTAATGCAGGCATCAAATCGAAGGAATGCCGATGCCAATTTTAATGCCGTATAAATAATCAGGCAACAAATATTTGCTTGCAGGCCTTTGAACTTCAACAAACGCTGCCGAAGCGTTCTTTAATGAAAGATGATGTAAAGAGTTAAACGCCTAAGTGTTTCGCACTTATATAGTATATCAAATATAAGTAGTTGACAATTAAGTGATATCATAGTGATTAATACAAATATATAAATGTGATAATAACGTTTTATTTGTTTTACTTATTAACAGTTAACTATGCCGTCTTTAAAAGGAGTTAAAAAAGCTTTTGAACAAACTTCGAGCTACTTTACGAAGCTCATTTGAGTAGATCTAAGCAAATTTTCTCCTGTCTAATTACACTCACATTGAAAGCTACTTTTCACTCAAGTTACTGAAGTAGAATTGTTTGCATGATTAACCAGCTAAGCTGTTCAAAAGCTCATTTGAAAAGTAAATTTCGTATGTGATCAGCTCTGATACGAATAGAATTTGATCGCTTGGTAAGCTGCAAGAAGTTGTAAGAGTTCATATGGTTAGCGACCATTTTGGTTGGTCTGCACAAAGAAAAGTCTGTGGCTACCTGTTGCCTGAGCGCTGCCCCCAAAACAACTTTGAGCGCAAAATGTCTTTTTTTTTTTCGATTTTCGGTTAAACGCCGCTAAACTCTATTATTACCACATACAAGCGCAAAAACTGAAGCAAAATATAAGCCCCGATAAAACTGACCGAAACGTCAAGAGCGACCACCTTTCAAAGAAGCAAAACACAACTAACACAAACAACAGCAATGAGTGAGAGCACAGAATCTAGAATAATTATTATATGCGGTTCAACACATATACTCACGCATAGCTATAGAGCGTAGAGCGCAAAGAACGGAAGAGTGTGAGAGAGATGGCGGCATATTGGGGCTTCAAGACTTTACCTAACGTTCTGGACACTGCACGCGTGTGTGTGAGAAATGTAGGGGAAATATTAATGAGCATGTGTGCGGCAGCGACTCTCAGCACTTTTGCATTTGTGTGTGAGTGTTTATAAAGTTGATTGCACTCGATTTTTAGATACAGCTTTTCAAGGTCATCAACGAAAAAACGACAAGCTAACCGAAAAAAGCAAAGCGCTCATTGCTTAGTCGCTGCTTCTAACAACAATCACTGTCTGCAAGAGAGAGGGAGAGCGCGTTAGCTTAGGGCGCCCTTAGCTTGCATTGCCGAAATTTGAGCCGCTCTTGTCTTTGACTGCTGCCGTCGTCGCTGCTGTTGCTCTTGTTTTCTGTTGCTGATGCTGCTTCTTCTTTTGGTAGTTGCTGTTTTATACTCTGATTATTAGAGCGATTCGCGCATTTAATTGAAAACTATGCGCCAAAAGCTTTGAGTTAAGCTGCAGGCAGTTCCTTTTCGATGCGCTCAGTCGACGTCTGCGTCTGCGTCTGTCGCTGTTTCTATCGTTGTTGTTGAAAATTCACAAGTAAATAAATCAAAATAAGACTTATGTCTGCAGCAGCGCTGCTGCTGCTGCGTATTCAAATCTGACACTCAAAATAATGCCAAGACCAAACCACAAAAAAGAGAAGACAATGAGAGATCCGCTGCCGCATCTTTAGAAATTATTAGATTTTTTTTATTTTGTTATTCCTGCCCCTTTTTTTGGCGTAAGCAAAAGTTTTCGATGTGATTTTTGTTGTTTGCAGCTGTTGAAAATGAGCCGGTTTGTTTTTTTTCTTGTGAGAAAAAACACTCAATAGAACAGTCACAAAGAAAAGGTGTTGATTTTTTTTTTGCAAGCTTTACAAATTTTGGGTTTTGTAGGATAACGAAAAGGAAATAAAAAACATTTGTTGGCAGTTTTTTTTTATCATCAATATATTTAAATATTAATGAAAGATAAGTCTTTGAATAAAACATAAAAATTTGCAAGGTGTCTGCGTAAAAAAAATATAATTCACTCATTCATCATCGTTATTACAAATGAAACTTACTTTAATTTAGAACATAGTTGAAAATTACTTCAAAACATTTTTTAATAATTCAATAGCTTAGTCTAATATCATTAAAAATATCCCTAAATAAAACAAGAATAATCAGTTATTAAAATTACTTTCATATTTGCTTTTCTTATCGATTGTATCAACCCATTAAAATTTACCCCTCTAAGACCTTTACAAATAGATTTATTCTGACATCAGTTTTTCATGAGTGCCAAGCATTATAAATCCATTTATTGCTCTTCCTCTTATCTTTATTTTTGTTTTAACCATCTGTGCGCATAAACAACTTGTTAAGGCCCTTTCCATAAAAAATGGCTCATTCAAGTGCTAAATGTCAAATTTACGCAGCTTTATTTATGGTTAGCAAAAAAATATACAATAAATAATATAAAAACAAAAATTCTAAAGCAATTCAAACTCAATTTACATAAAAGCAAAATAAATAAAAGTGAGAGAAAGAGATGGAAATATACACTTTAATGGGTATAGGTGTGTGTGTGTGTGAGTTTGAGAGTGTGTGGAGCAACTCATACTTTTACGAATTTGACCAAAAGTTGTGTAATATTCTCTGTGAGTAATTATGACGAAAATAAAATATGAGAAAGAAAAAATTATTTTTTCTATAGTCAGCAGATAATTAAATACTCTTTAAATGTGTGTTTGAAAGTATATAATAAATATGTTTATGCCAAAAGATTCTTTTTAATAAATAAAAATTATATATAAATCTTAAGTTGTAAAAAACGTTTTGTTTCATTCAAATAACTTAATTGCTGTTAAAAACCCAAGAATTAAATTTTCATTATCAGGCTTACCATTTGTGACTTTTTAATACATACATATGTGTAGTATGATATATAGTATAGATGTTTAAATCTTAGATAATGCTATAAACGAATATGCTTTGGAATATTTAAAGTTATGTTAGAAGCACAAAAGATTTTAGCTTTAATGAAGCATATGATTTATTTATCTAATAAGAAATATGTTGATCAGGGCTTAAACTCAGCTATTCCATTTGGAACTAATATATAGAAATATATATTTGTATGTATCAAATGCTTATAAAAGCCATTCGAAAACTAAAAGATTTTTCCGTAAGCATATATGTATATGTTGAATATATGTAGATATATATGATGGATCGTGGACTTCATTGACAGGCCGCTCGCTGCGCAACGCATAAATCATGCCAAAATCTTTAGCAGTTAATTAGTGTGACGCATTCCTTTGTTTGGGGAGGTCTTCAAGAATGGAAAATAGTAAATATATATATATATCTATACATACATATGTATACTCGTATATCTAGATATATATATCTTGTATCTTATGTGTTGTTTACAAAGCCAAGAATGCAAATCAGCTGAACTGCAAATGGGGCAGAAAATTCCAATCGATTCCAATTGTTGCATATTTTATACAAATATAAAAAAAAAACCCACAGCGTTCGCTGCTCGAAACCCAATTCAAATGCAATGCGATCCACTCACGGCCCACTGCATAAGTGTGGATTATTTGATGGTGTATTAACCGGAAGGGGAGGGGGCGGGGCAAAGAGAGAGAGAGTGAGACTATGAGAGAAGGGGGTGCGGGGGAGGGAATCGCTCGCCTCTTAAGAGGTCTGCCAAAAATGGCCAGACCATCCAATTTGTATCGTAATATAACAATAAGTTGTACATTGCCTGCCTCTAATGATGACGAGCTCTTCTTCTTCATCATCATCATCGAATAGAGCAAATATTTTAGTGCTCTACTCTATTTGTTTTCGCTTTTGGCTAGCCTCTTTGCATAGTGTATGCAAATTTATATGAAATCCATTGTGTATACCCTGTAAGCGATACAACTTAACGGGTTGTATGTGCTGCTAACAGATAAGTCTGTAAGACAGAAAAAGCTTATTAAATAAATAGAAAATTAACTTTTATATATATTACACATACTCGAAAACAACAGGGTACTTCTATAGTCTATCATTTTGTTCATTTGTACATTTAATTTAATGATTTCTTGTATTTTTGCTATTGCGCGTTATAAATTTTTAATTAAATTTGTTTTGGTCATGGAATTCAGCTATGAATCAAAGTCCAAGCAGCAAACAAAATAGACTTCAACAGCTTAGCTCCAGTCGGGAGTATTATACATACATGTAGTATATATTTGTATATATCTATATAGTATATCATATAACGCTCGACTTGTCAATTGCCATGACAACTTTTGTGCTACTTTTGGTTAACTAATTACGAGTCGCTTGCATTCAAGATCTCAAAAATTCAATTAAATGTCTCGCTGAGATTCACACAGATACACATATACATATATATATATACAAATACTTATCCGATAGGTAAGGTAGGTTTGTAATTCTAGAGTGCAATTAATTGCTTACTCTGAGGCCTCGTAACTTGGCCGTCTCGCAAAAATCAATAAATCGCTTTCATTGGCCGATGCTGTTAACTTGGCCAAGTCATGTGTGAAACTGATTTGTCTGCCAAATAGAATTCTCTTATATATATACATACATATGTGCCATATACATATACGTATGCATATATTTATACTTAACTTACAATTCTCTGAAGTATTATAAAAATCAAAGGAAGGAAAAAGTTGCGATTCTTGAAATTTATAATTAAGTTTTCTATTTTTAAAGTTTTGAAACTTCTCTAAACTTTCTTCAAAACTCATAAAAAATATGTTAAATAAAGAAATTGAAAAGATATTTTTTTTTATAAATTAAATTGTGAAAAAACACGTTTAAAATATAGAAATTAATTAAGAATTATTTTATCTGTGATCTTGTCTTATACATATGTATATAAAATCTTATATCTTATCTTATATAATTTTAATTACATTCCAAACTATTTTCAATGCTCTATGAGTTCTTATATCGTTTTCCAACACTATAGAACAACACTTTCTCATGAAAATATGTCGCACATCGAAAAATATGTTTTTCTATCTAATTAAGTTTTATAGTTTCTATTACCTTATATATAAATAAACAATATTTTCAACCCTTAGTCAGAAAACAAGAAAAAAAAGAAGAGAACAAGAATGTATCTAAAATTTATAATTTACAACCCGGCTCATACTTTAATGGTCTAAATAAAAATGCTTGGCGACATTTCTGCGATTCGAATGGGCCATAAAAAGCGTTTTACAAATTAAATTTCTTCCTCTTCTTCAGCGATCTTTGACCGAAGATAAGAAATGTCAGAAAACAGTTCTCGAAGTTCTTTTCCTTTATATATATTATAGATAAACATTTCATATATACATATATGTATAAAAATATATTCTTTTACTGTCAATTAAAATGTCGTTCAGAACATTTTGACAGTTTGTCAAAGACTTTTCCCTCAAAAAAGAAGAAGCAAAAGAAAATACAAACAAGTCAATTTTCGTGATGTGGTGCGAAAAACCGGAAGCAGCGACCACAATGAATAATGGAAAATTTGCTGCACTTTTTCTGCATATTTTCAGCCCTCTTTGTCTCTCTCCCTCTCTTTTTCTATCTGTCGCACGGTAGTGCCGCCTCTTTTTTCGTTTTGATTAATTACTTAAATTTGACATGAACACGTTTTAGCACAAATGAAGCAGAACGCAGATAATACTGAGCATAGTTTATAAATCTATCTTTCTCGCTCTCACTCTCTCTGTCGCGTTCTGTCTGGACTGTGATTAATGAATTGATTGACAGCTCGGAACAGCATTAACTCGACTTATTGTTCTTGAAATTGTTGTTTTTGTTTTTATCGGCTAAACACTTGCTTCTCGCTTCTCGCTTCTTGCTTCTTTTAGTTGCTTTCCCTCTGGGCTTCTCCCTTATGGAAAGTGCTTCCGGGCATTCGAAATTATTTTTATGGTCTCTCATAGAGCCTTCTAATTGAATATATTGAAGTTTTGACAGACCAAATTAGATTTGGGCAGTGTTTTATTGATTAACTGTAATTATAATACATGCATAAGGATACAATATAATGAGAAACACAAAAACTATTATAATATAATATAATTGCATGTAATATAATAAATAGTTATTTGCTTTAATGGGCCAAAGCCCAATGTGAGAGAATAAAGTAAAGGTAAACTGATAAACTGGTTAACTAAACTGGATTTAAGATGAAACGTAACAGAGTTTTTTTTTTTTAAATAAATCGAAAATTAATATAGAAAAAAAAAATAATTTATACATATATTTTTTTTAGTAACTTCTTAGTTTAAGTGAAATTGATTTTAAAATTAAAATTGTTTGCTTCGCTCTTACCTGTTTGGCTTTTAATGATAATTTTTTATATTTTTAAAAATTTATTTAAATTAATGCAAGTGTGAAGCATTTATATAAACACTTTTAATCAGAACAGTCGCCTATAAAAAAAATCGGCAGTAATCAATAATTATTTCACCTTTTTTGGCTTATTTAAAAAGTTGATCAATTTTTTAATTCCCGATTAAAGAAAACATTAAAAATTAAGTTTCTTTGTTCGGTTTTAATATTTTATTCTTGACTTGAAAAAGAATTTATTTACATTGATTTATGTTTTACTTACTTATTTTGTTGTCTGCTTTGTGCAAACTAACCCATTTTAGAAGTTTTGGAAAACCCAAACATTTGTATTTACTCAACATTTAATGCTAAAATACATTTGGCCAAGTACAAAAGACCTTTGTAGGTGCTTCGTATACCCGAAACGGGGCTCTTGATGGGGCTCTGTTTCTCGGCTTCACGGTGTGTGCCAGTTTTGAAACAGCTATCGAATGGAAATACTAAAACCACATTTCAATACCCTGTAACGGGAGTGTATGGATGTACACGTACAATTTGTGACATGCTAAATATGCATTTGTTATTATTATTATTCTCAAGCTCAAATCTTCTGAGTTCAAGAGTATTTCACTTTAAATATATATCAAATTTTGGGCAGTATGTAAAAAGTAATCTTAAGGTTAACACATATATTATTTATTATTTTATTTTATTTTTTTTATTAATTCAAATACTATGAAAATTAGATATTTGTATAAATAATAAATAAATTGCATTAAAATATAGTTTCTTAAAAATTAAAAAACAATATAAAAGAAGTTAAAATTTACTTTATATAAAAAAATATTACATTATATTTCCGTATGTATATATCGAACATGCAACAGCTGTCGCCTTGTAGGGTGTTTACTATTCGTTAAGCTGCAAGAAAATTAAGTTTTTCTTACTTTATTTTTGTTTTTGTTCACGTTTTGCGTTATCAGTAACAAAATTTAAACAGCTGCCGCGAACGCATTGCAAACAGTTAAAAAACATTCAAATGCTATGCCATGTGCGGTTCTTCTTCTTCTTACACTACTTGTTGTTGTTATTGTTGTTGCTGTTCAGTTGTATTTGGTATTCAGTGAAGCATTCCAGACACGTAAACCCGAGCACACCTTCCCTCGTAATTGCGTTTACTTGTTGCTGCGCTTTTTTGTATCTATTCGAAATGGTCTTGAGCCAACGGTATTCCCTTCCTCCCCCTCTGCAGGGTATCCAACGTTGCTGATATGCAAAACATGCGCCCCTATCCACACATTCACGCACACGCACACGCACACATGAGAGACCTTTCCCATTTCCATTTCCATTTCCATTTCCATGGCCCTTTTCATGGCTCATGCCCGCAGTTTGATAGCTAAACGGGCTCTACGTCTATGTTCTATGTTCTATGTTCTTCTCTCTGTTTCTTCTTCTGCTTCTTCTTGCTTACTTGTGCGCTATGCGGAAATAGCTTTAGTAGCTGATAACTTGACTGGGCTTACGGATCAAGTCAAGCCCCCCAGCGGCTTTTCAAATTGTTATTCCTCTGAGGTAATGGCCAATAAAAATGATCGTCGAGTGTTGTCGTTTAGGCGTGTCTTCTGCAATTTTAATGACTTTTAAAGTGCTTGAACTTAGCCAGTTCTTAAATGCCAGACATATCCTGTTTGAAAAAGAACCGTAAAGAAACAAATATCTTTAACTTGACCATAAAAGAAATGAGCTCTGAGAATCTTTGAGCTATAATTAGATTACATGAATGTGTGGAGGGATTTCTTTAGAAGTAAACTCTGGCTGATACTTGAATTATATTTAAGATAAGTTTTACATTTATTCATTGCATTATGATGTTGTATGGAGGGATAAAACCGTAAGAATTAAAGTCAAGAACTAAGGCTTGGTTCCATAAAAGTAATATATTGTAGAAATATAAACAAATATAGCTGTACTTTCTTCAATTGTAAACGATTTTCACACATAAAAAATAATTTTTTATTTTAAGTGGTTTATTATGCACTTCAATAAAAGTTCTATATCATATTTTCCCTTCATAACTTGGCTTTTAAATTATGATATGAATAAATTTGAATATCATAAAACATTTTGAGTTATAAATTAAGCTTCGAGAATATTTTTTCGGGTAGCCAACTATGTTAAGTGCCATAAAATTGTTGATTAATAATCGTAGATATAATCTCATGATGAAAATGTTTGATATCTAATAATTTTGATAAGTTATGTAAGGTGGAGCCTTAAGCAAACTCCACACGCCCATCGTCACGTGCTTTGCTTAAAAGCTTCCAAAATTATATATATGTATATATATATATTTATATATATTTACGTGACATTTTTACCAATCGCATTTAATCCGAAATAAAATATACAATTTACTTATATAAGTAATACGACAGAGCGGAAAAGAGCTGTACCGTAAATTATGTGTAAATTATATTCAAAATTATTTTGCTTGATAAATTGGCTTTTAGCTTGAGTTACGAGACATCCAAAGACCTTGCCTTCATAATTTACCTGGATTGGTAATTGGAGAGGGGGCGGAGGGCTACACCTGTATAACTTTTAACTACAGTAAATTCTTATTGGAGTGCTTGGTTTTTTACAACTGATAAATTATAATGGACAGCACCGATAACAAAAGTCAATGTGGTTCCATTGTGGTTTATCAGGCACTTGAATGCTCGGTTGTCGGTTTATACGATGTTGGTTACATTTGTTGTACTTCTGCTATTGTATGTTATAAAAGAATTAGTCATGCAACAAATACAATTTATTAATGTGTGAAACAAAATGGAAAGTTTGTCAACTTCCCTCAACTAGAATTTTCTCTCTAAGACAAGCTTCAAAGGTTTAAACAAAAAAGTCTTCGCACAACAATTGCTTAAGCAAGCGCTTGTAATGAGGTCAGTTTAAAATACATAAACTTATTTTTTTTTTTCTCTCTGCGCACAAACAATAAAAAAAATTGTATATATGAGAAATAAGCGAAAAATATTTTACTGTCGCGTACGCAAGAAAAACGTTCAACACAAATTTTTAAGCGACGCGTTGTGCCCCAAATAAGGAGCAAAAACAACAGAAACAACAGAAACAACGACAACAACAATCAGACATTAATAATGTTAAGTAAATAAGCGAAATTGTTTAACAAACGAAATGCTATCTCTGTTAAAAGCCAACACGCGCTTCCAAATGTATCTGAAGTATGCCCAAGGTAACTTTTAATTTAAAAGATACTTATAGTCAGGTATTTCAAATAGCACAAATGGATATTTTAATGAATATGTTGTGGTATACCTTATTTGAATGTTAGAAACTATTAATGAGAAAATACATTTTTAAAATCCTTAACAATTTTTCTTCGAGCTTAATTTTTAAAAATATTTTATATAATAGTTTGATATATCAGAAAGTAAATATTAGTTTATAGAAAAGTAATTTATCTGGATAAACTCCAGATCTTGAGTCTTACTTGAATTTTGAACAAAGTTAAATATCGCTTAACAAAATAAAACTCATCATATATATTTTTCGCACTTTAAGTAACCCTAAAATAAGACATAATTTTCTTTAAATAATATTTCAAGATTTATTTAATTACAAATATATCGTAGCTTAGCCTTATCTTTGCTGCAGAAAAAAAAGAGAAAACTCTTAAATTGATGTTGTAAAGATATTAAGGAAAACATATATATTAATATACACACATGATAAGATCTTGGTAAAGATATGAGAGTATGTGAGAGTGTGAATGCGTCTGTTTGTTTACGTTTTCCTTTGTGTTTGGCGCTGGCTTAAAATTCAGAGTCCTTATCTGGTTTCTACTCCACTGTAGCTCACACACACACTTGCTCGCAGGTAATAAAGCTTTGCTCAGTGGTGAAATACGTTTTGCTTAAAGCTTACCAATACTAGCACATTAAGTTGAGCGCAAGTTGGGTTGATGATAACAAAACTTTGAGCTATTAGTTCCAAGCGAGTGCTTTATAATCAACTGCCTATAACGATAAGATCCAATATAGACACTATGGATCTGGATATCTGGAGCTGTGGGTACTCTTAATTAACACGCCACTTCATTAAATGAAATTCACTATATTTTCACAAAGCCATGTTAATTAAAAGCGCCGTTCGGGGGCCCAACTCACACTATTTCACTCTCACATATTGTGCTCGGCTCAATCTTTCATTTTCTTGATGTCTTTTGCCTTTTTGCGCTTGAGATACTTTTTACACAAGTCTGGAAGTTGTTTGCTTTACTGTCGTCTTTCGTCGTTGCTTCAAATGTTGTTTGTGGCTATATTTTTATCAGCAGCTGAAGAAACGAACAAAAAAAAAAAAAATAAAATAACTGCATTGAAGCATCGAATGGCAGGCAAAACGTAAACAAAACGCATTTTGATAGTCCGCAGACAGCACACGTTTGTCCTGCTCACTCACTCGCTTCCTCTCTCACCCGCTCACACTCGCTGCTTGGCTTGCTTGCCTGCTGCTTTGTGTGCGCTGTATTTATTTATTGCGTGTAAATTTCGGGAGTAAACAAATAACCGAAAAAGAAGAAGAGAAATACTTAATAATATCGCTGCCTGCTGCTGCGCTTATTTGTATTTCCGTGACTGGAGCGCATGACGAATTGACAAATTGTTTGATTGTCGCTTGAGTGAAACTGTTGGAATGTGCATTTGGGCTTGGGTTTTGCCTTATCGTCTACTACAGTGGTTTTCATTGATTACATAACGCACAGACAACAGACAAAGCCACGCACACAGCTAACAATTTAGCCGGCTGCGTTCTACAAAAAAAAAAAATAAATAAAAAAAAAAAACTACTTTAATTCGTGAGAGGAAATTAAGCTCAAACAGATGCTCAATTCAAGCTTTAATACAGCAACTTCACTCTCTCGTTCCAAAAGAGAGGGAAAGAGAGCAGTTGAGTTATGCAACGGTCGCTGCGAAGAGCCGCACAAAGCGCGCATTCGAAAAAGCAACATTAACTACCTGCGCTCACTACCCCTCACCTATTGCTGTGGGCTAAGGTTTCTTGCTGGCAAAACTTCTACTTAAGCTTCTTTCGCTGATTTTGTCTGTGCGCAAGATTCTGCACATTTAACCGTTAGCTTAATGGCTAAATCACCGTTTAGAAACACAAGAAGTTTTTGTAGCTGGTGTTGTTGTTATTTTGTTATTGTTGCTGTTGTTGCTTGGGTAGACTCAGTGTGGAGCGATTTCAGCGAAAATTCTCATGTCGAAACGTAATTATAGTATTTCTTGTGTTTCGCAGACGTGCTTAGATTTTAATTAAATTAAAATTACACTCAATTGCAGAGAGCCTGGGAGCGAGTGTCAAAAGTTGTTGCCATTGGGTTTTGTGTGTGGGGGATCAAACGAAACTCGATGGTTGGTTGGTTGGTTGGTTCGTTTGTGGGCGGGGAAATTCACTGGAATTGATGCTTGGGGATTTATGCGCCGGTTGTAAGATTGAGTCACGTGTGTGTGCGTGTTTGTGTGTCTGTGTGTGTGTGTGTGTGTGTGTGTGTATGAATTCAAATAGTGTGTAAATTAACAGGTGCTGCATACAGTGTTAATCTTCGTAAATAATTAAAATTATAATATCATAATTCAATAAGTCATATTTTTAATTATGGAATATTATTAAAAATTAATAACTGCGATTCCCTATCAAAAATTCATGTCTTCCCTTTCTCTGCCACGCCCACAAATAAAGAACAAAATATATAAATATATATAAATATAATGAGTTTATTTTGATCGCAAATTTCTGACAAGGGAAAAACAAAGCACTTGTTGGTCTTTGTTTTAATCAATCAAAAAGACAGGAAAAATATCGCAATGCAATTTACACAGTGCAATAAAATATATAAATTCATACATACAGACATATACAACATTACATAGAAATTAACATACATAGAAATGTATCTATGTATCTGAAGGCGCCCACACAACGCAACAGAATGCAACAATTATAAACAATGAGAAGCAACAAAAACAACAACAGCAACAGCAACAACAACTGCAAATGCATTATTTTTATTATCAGTAAAAACACATGACAAAAGAATGCCAGAAAGAGAGAGCGAGACGTGCGCAGCGAGAGACAGAGACAGAGGTAGAGATTATGCTTCTGCTTTTGTGCCACGCGTACAGGAAATTATATAAAACATGTTTTGCTGCTTGGGGCAGGGCTCTGCAATGCAGGGGGCGAAGGGGAAGCAGAAGGAGAAGAGGAAGGGGAAGTGGGACGTGAAGGAGGAAGAGGAGGAGGAGGCCGTATAGCCAAAGGCAAAAACAATAAGAGAAAAGAAAATAAAACAAAAACGCAATGCAGTTGCAGTTGTTGTGCGTAAGTGTGTGTGTGTGCAACAGCAAATGTTGTTGTTTGTTTTAAGAGCAAATACAATAAAGCATTCGCTCTCTCTGTCTCTCCCTCGCTCTCTCCATTTGTATCTTACAGTGCGAAAAATATATAAAAGCAAAAAGAATGCAGCAGTAAAATAAAAAAGATGAAAAAATATTTTTTTTTTATTATTTTTCGTTGGGTGGTGGCTGCGTTCAGTATACGACACGTTGGCAACAAGAGAAAAAATAACTCACTCACAAACACACAAACACACACGCACACACACATACGCAAAGACAGCAGTAAACAGAATTGTCTCACATTCGGATTATGCAGCTGATGAGCTTACGAGAGGAAAGAACAAGCAAAAGAAGATAAAGAAAAAGCCTCAACAGCAGCTTCTCAAGCTCAGAGCACACACACGCACACACACATCGCTAAAGGCCCTTAGAGGTCTATGGGGTTAAGCATTTGGAGTTGTACTCTAGCCAGTATTTTATTTAACTAGAAATACTGCTGCAAAAATAATAATTTTTATTTTAAATATTTTCACCGTGATAAATTGATATACATACATATGTATGTATTTCCATTGAAAGCAATAAAAGAATATTGCAAATAAATAGCATTACGTGTGAAGGTATACGGAAAATATCAATGGCTGAAACAAAGGAAAGAAAGAAAGAGATATATATATATAAAAAGCGTATATTTGAAGAATGCGAAATGGATGTCTATATTTAAAATATCAGAAATACGATTCGAATAGTTAGAGAAAAACTATGGATATTACCAAAGAGGAAAAATGTTCAAGTATTTGTTACATGTGTTAATTATATATTAACATGTATAATATAAATTTATATTTGTTATTATTATTTATTACTTTTTAAATATAGTTAGTATTTACATTTAATATAAAAGCTATGATAGTAATAGTTTGAATTGAAACTTATAAAGATGAAAATTGTAATTATTTGCTTAATACAATTGACGAAATATATTTCGAATAAAAAATATAAAATTTGTAATCACTGTGAGCACTCATAAGCATAAGCTTTAAACCGTTAACCCTTCGTTGACAAAAAGGAATATTTTGCACTTTGCCAGCGGCCACACACACAAAGGTCCGACCCCTACAAAACGTCGTCGAGAACCCCTCACCCTTCTCTTTGCCCACTTTTTGCACAGAGATTCACACTTAGCGCCTTTTACTAATTTCGCTTGGGCGGTTTTTTTTTTTTTTTTTTTTTTTTTTGGGGCAGCTGGAAGGAGATGGAGTTGGAGGAGGGGTGGGGAGAGAGAGGGGTCTCGACCCTAAGTGTTTCTTGTAACTTGAGTCTTCAAGTGGCCAGCAGCTGGCATTTGCTTTTGCCAGTTTTTCTTGTTTTCCCCGGAGCAAAATGCTCCCAATGAGTGCACGAGTGTGTGTGTGTGCGTGTGTGTGTTAGTCGAGTGTGGCTACTTGTGTCAAGCCCAACGGCGTTTTGTTTAACACAAAAAAAAAAGAAATAAAAATAATGCCATAAAAGTATTAAAAAGAATTGTACAAAAATGTTAATAAAATTTTCTTACATTATTTTTCTCCCATTTTCTTTGCAGTGTTTCATTTACGTTTCGTAGCCGCGTTTTTATGTGTAGCCCTCGCAGTTAGACATCAAATCAACGACAAGCACAACGTTAACAACAACAACAACAACAACTACTGCAGCAGCAACAACAACAACAACGGGCACATCTAACGCTGCAGCTAACAGATGAGCCCCAACAACAGATGTCAATTGCTGCAGCCGAAAATGCAGGGTAAGAGCACAACAACAACAAAATAAAAGAAAAAGAACTTGAGTTAAAAACAATGGGAAATTCAGATAAATAAGTGGTTGGAGTCACAATTGACAGATTGCAGCGAGCTACAAAACTAAGTTTGGCTTTACTAAGTTTGGCTTTATACAAAAAAAAAAATGATAAAAGCTTAGAACGTGGAATTAAAAGAATGTGAAAGAAGAAGTTTGAAGCAAAAGACATACTTTTGAGTTCTGTTAGCTTGAACAAAGAGTAGATGAGTAGGTTTTGAGTAGTATGAAAAAGGAATAAAACCTCTTGTTATTTTTAGATTATTCATTACTTAAAAACAAAAATTAAAAAAAAACAAAAAATAATATTTTATGTAAAAATATGTATACATAAGTATTATACTATTTAAGAAAAATACGACATTTTTAAAAAAAAATTCTGATTTTTTAAAATTATAACGGATATAAAGTATTATTTTATATAAACATATGAAAATATAGGCATAAATAAAAAATAATGATTCGGATTATTTATTGTTTTATTGAGGACAAAAACAAATCTAAATTATATAAGCTTAGCTTAAAATGTGTATTAAAAGTAATTGATTATAAAAAATGATTAAACATTTTATTAAATAGATGATTGGCGTATTAAAATGTTGTTTATTGAATATGCTTTTAAATTTTTGGTACTAATTCGGAATTACTAAACTTGGGAAAGTTAGTTTTAATTAAATATCTTACATATATATATCTTACATGTATATAAGTTTTAATTAAATATCTTGCACATATATAATTTATATTACTAATTTGAAGATATCGCAAAAGACTCATCTTTGGCTTTTTATTAGGAAATTCATAGGCGAACCTATCAAAATTCCTACAGCAATGGAAAAATACAAGACATCCGATGTTATGCGATGCTCAGTCTCGCAATTAAGTTGCTGAGGCTGTATCTGTGGGCTTACCTGGTCTAGACTTGGATACAAAAAACCTAACTGTATAGCCAGACAGGCAAAAAAACAACAAAGCGAATAAGAAGAAGAAGATGATATATGGGCTCATGTGCGAGTCATTAGAAGCTCATTGAATATTGCGACATCACGCCTCGGAATCAGCAATCATTAATTGCACGTTCGGGCAGTCTCTGTCATGCGTATCTCTCAGATACAAATGTAGCGACAAACTAACAAAATACTCTAGATACAAATGTATCTTCCACTTAACTGCCCGCTGGCAACGGCGACTGCGACTCCGACGACGGGTCACGCAAAGTCTACGACACCTTGCCACCAAATTTAGACATAACGTTCGAGTGAGAAAGAGAGAGAGATAGATAGTGAGAGTAAGTGAGCGAGAAATATCGATGTGGAGAGAAACGTTGAGATTCTGTGCATTGTCTTTAGCTCAATCTTATTTTACCCTGAAGCAATTGTGAATCGTAAACAGGGTAGAATGATTTATTACGTACGCATGTAACAGCCGAAAGCAAAATCAATCTCCAAACCCATAAAGTAAAGTATCTATAGAGATTCCTAATCTAAGCGCATATTCGAGTTATGAATGTCTATATAATGACAATAATCAATCGTAAGGATAATGAAAAAAATAATAAGAATAGTAACAATAATGCTAATGATATTGAGATTATTTTTCATAATTATTATAATAATAATATTGGTTATATAAACAAAAATATAAGTAAAGAAGATGATAATGATGTGCATAATCATAATCTAAATGATGATCATATCTATGATAACGATACAAATTTACAAAAAAAATACATAAAAGTATTTAAAAATATGATGATAATAAAAATGACAATAAGAAAAACAATAATTATAACGATGAAGAATAATGAGATAAAAAAAATGATATTGATAATAATAATGATAATGATGATGATGATAAAGTAATAATATTAACGATGCTAATGATGAAAATAATAATAATGATACTAAATATAATTAATAATATACAATAATTGTAATAGTACAAATTATAAGGAGTTAATGATAATACTCCTAGTCGGGCAATCCTTACAAGAACTTTTTACTTGCTCTGAAATATTTTTGCGCATATTTTGGCCTTTGATTTATAGCTTTGGATATTTCTTCTCTTATTTATTTATTTTTTTTGGTGTGTGTGTATTTTTTGTGGCATATTTCGGCATATTTCTATTGGCATAATTTCTCGACTTTGTTTTGGTATTTCGTTTCGCTTGCTTTTTTTCTCCGGTTTGATTGAAATTGATTTTATGACTTTTTTATATTAGTTAAACTGAACGCCAAGTGGAAATTTGTGGCGATTTTTATGATCTTATTTGCACCAAATGCGCTGTCGGTTTATATACATACATATGTATGTATATAGATGCATATATGTATGAGTATGTGGAGGGAGCGTGGGAGTTGTTTTATTCTCTCTAATGCCATCAAAATTTGCATCATGTGATTGAATTAGGAGTAACTACCTTTATTCAAATTAAGGTTCAATCTGAAAAGTAAACACATTATTGTACCCAGTGAAAATGTGTGAGAAGGGTATATTATTTATGTGAAATGTATGTAATAATTCTTAATTTTCGTTAAATTTATATAGCAAACGATTCTTCTACAATTTGTTAGGCAAGTTAATTATGCTAGCAATTTAAAAGCAGATAAGCAAATATATATGTAAACTATATGGTATACATATACATATTATGTAAATACAAAAGTCAGCCGTTACACTCGATTTAGAGTGCACACATAGAGAGCTGAATGTATATGTAAATAAAGTATATATTAAAAGCGATTCGAATTTTATGCCACTTTCCCAGTGCAGGCAGCAAAAATTTAATGACTAAATCAACGCAACGTCTTTTCAACATTTTCACTGCATCATTTTCACTTTTCTTTGATGCGGCAACCAGAAAACGAAAGTGAAATAAATGAAAGACGCTTCGGCAAGAGCAAGAGCAAGAGATAGAAAGAGTGAAAGAGAGAGTGCGTGTTGGTGTGGGAGTAAGACAGACAGATTTCAGATAGAGTTACGAGTGCAAACGGTTTTTGGGCTTAGAGGCCTACAAATAAACAGCACAGTGAAGCCTCTCTTGGCCACGCTGATGGGTTTGGCCTACTTTCACTTTCGTTTGGTTTCGTTTCGTTACCATTTTTTTTTTTTTCTAACGCGCTTGGCTGTGTTTTTTTTGTTTTTCTCTGCAGTTTTTTGGGGCCTGGCTCCAGCTTAGCCGGTTTTTCCAACCGCACAGACCCACTGACAATGAAATAAAGTTGTTTCATATTTCACGGCAAGTTGAAAAAACTGAAACTGAAAACGAATCCGAAAACTATTTCAGAGCCAAGCAAAGCAACAACAACAACAACAACAGCAACAGAAATAAACAGCCTAAAAAAGTTGGCATAGAAAAATGCCTGTAAATTACTCATCAACTAAACAACAAAAAAAGGCTTTGTGTGGGCCACAAACAAATAGGAAAAAGAAATACAAATGAAAAGCTAGTTTTGTTTAACTTTTTATCTACATATACATATAAATATATATAGATATGTATATAGTATACACTTTAATTTAGTGGCTCATATAAATCTATTGATTTTGAAATGTTTTGCTCGCTTTGCTCTCTCACTTTCACTTTTGTCAATTGCAATTAGTGTAGCTAACAACAGCAACAACAACAACAACAACATTGCCGACTTTATGAATAAAGTTTCTCATTTTAATTGCGTTCGTCTCGAAATGTGCCTACATACAATTTAACTGCTATTGCAACAACAACAGCCAACAAACACAAAAAAAAAAAAAAAAATCAACAAACTTTTAACTATTTTGCCTTAAAACTAAAAGTTTCGACTTTTGGGCTCAGATACTTTTGTATCTTTCAGCTATCGGATTGGGGAACGAACGACACGAAAGTTCAAAATTGTGCAGCTTAAAAAGTTAAAGAAGCATTTAAATAATAAATAGCTTTATTATGTAATTGATTATTGATTGAAGAATCTGTTATTATAATTAGAAACTTTAATTTAAACTTAAACTTTAATCTGATTATAAGCCATCAGTTATAGACAGTTGTAATAAATATTGTAATTGTTACAAATAACTATTTTAACAGAAAATTTAGAAATCCATTAAGGGATTTTATGAGTTGTTCATGAAGTTTAGATTAAGGTTTAAAGAAAACGATTGAAGTTTCTTTTTTAGTAAAACATAATTATAATAAAATTTAGTTAAAATAAATAATAATCTTTTAGAATCGTATAAATATCACTGCAATATAGGAATATATATAATTATAAATATAATGTTTGTTGAATAACTTTTTCTATTTGTAATTTAAAGTATACTTCTTAGTTGCTAGTTTCTATAGTATATAGATATAGATAATATATCTCAATGAGTACCTTTAAAATGTTTTATAAATTTCACAAGCTCTACTTGGAATACACTGAAATCTTATTTAGAATTTACAAAGTTTATGCAACACTCGAAACATTTTTTAAGGAATTCCCAATTAGTTAAAGAAAATGGGGCTTAAGTAAATGAAGTTTTGAACTGTGTTTATGAACGAATTTATGTATGCATGTGCGTATATATATATGTATATGTGTATGTGTATGCGTATGTGTATGTGTACGTATGACTAGATATTACTGGATATACACTAATGATGATAATAATAGATACACCAATATAATTTTGGTTATTTTGTCAAAACTGCTTAAATTTTTACATTTTCAAAAAATATATATATAAATGTATATAATGAATGATAATTATATATCATTCATTAAAGCTTTTAATACATTTTTATTAAATAATACTGACAACTAAGATCTTAGGTTGCAGCATCCATAGACCAGCCCTGATTATTAAGTTGCCTAACTCTGTCTTGACAGAGCCAATTATTCACCTCATCTATGGAGTACTGCAAAATGTTTGTAATTTTCCACTAAGCCGCAAATCTCGCAGATTCGAAAACGTTTTTCCATAGCCAAAAACAATTTGCGTGTTCAGCTTAAGAGCAGCTTAACTTTTATCAATTTCCAATTGTAGCTCGTTATAACGGAAAATAAAATAAAAGTAAGGCCAAAAGCGGCTATAATTTGGTTTCTAAGTGGCTGGAAACACATATTTTCCATTTGGCAACAACAACAACAGCGCAGCAAATTTCATATAATTTCTGAAGCAACAACAACAATAACCGGAGAAGCAACAAACAACGCCCACACACGCTTAACAACGCCCAACAACAACAACAGCAACAGCAAAAACAATAACAACAGCAACAACAACAACAACAACAACAACAAAATGAAATCAGTTTTTCCCTGAAAACAACAAAAATTTCATTATAAGCCGCTTACATAAGAATCAATGTCTATGAATATGGCTTGTTATTTATTTTATATGAATTTTTTTTTTATTTTTATTTATTGTCTTGTTTTCTGCCTCTTCTTCTTCTCCATCTTGTTGAATTTTAAGTGCGCCCTAATTGGCGCGTTGGGGCGTGGCTAAGTTGAGGGCGGCCGCATCAATCAAATGTTGTCAACAGATTTGCTTGCTTTTGCAAATGTATCTGTATCTGTATCTATGTAAATATATCTGTATCTGCATCTGTATCTGTGGCTTGCTTTTAGGCGCCTTTGCGCTGTTCTTTTTGTACTTTGCGTAAAAACTTTGATGAAAATTCCGAAAGTCTCGTCGCGAAGTCGCCCCACACACACACACACGGAGCATGGAAAACTTTTTTTATGGCTCTGCTTTGTTATAAACCCCAGTTTTTAGCCACAGCTAATGCACAAGCGCTGTATTTGCAAAAAAAAAAAAAAGAAGAAGAAGAAGAAGAAGAAAATAGGGAGTAAAATTATTGCATTTTATTTTTATCTTCTTATCAGACGCATTTCTGTGAAAGACTTTGGCTGACTATTCAGTTGTTTCATTTGTTGGGGTTAACTCCCCAGCCATAATTTATATGCAGACAGCGCAATTGCAGTTTTCCGTTCCATTCCAGCTTTTCTTTCTTTATTTTTCTTTCATTTTCAGCTCTCTTACTAGACATTTATTCTACATCTATTTCTGCATACATTGCAAATTGCTTTCAATATTTGATAGTTGCTTAATGCAGAGTTTTCGAGCTTAAATAAAGATATAAAAGTTTTCTTTTCTATAATAAGTAAAGTTGAAGAGTCATGTGTCATAGTTTCAACTACTACTCCCTACTTCTCTCTCCCACTTTTTGTTCTCTCACTCTCTCTCTCTCTCTTTAACTTTACACTTGCTAACAAGCAGCTTTTGTCTTTTGCACAATTGCTGCCAATTATTTGTTTAAAGTTCTTTATATATTTTTTAAATATATTTATTACAGTCATACAAATATACTTAAAAATAATAGAAAAAAATCTCTTCTTCTCAAATTATTTTTGTAAATCCTATTAAAAATATAGTACAAATATTTCTATTATGTTTCTAATTAAATTTGACTCGTAATTAAAAAGTAAGCCTTATAAAACTTTTGCAATGTCTTAGCAGACTTTTCTTGCGCATAGCAAGCAGCTTTCTGTCTGACTGGGCGCCCACACACGGCATTCAACGAACGTGTCATAGACCTAATCGCGCCTACAACTTTACTCCAATGCATGCCTCAACATGTCAATCACCCACAACAACAACAACAACAAGAACAATAACAATAACAAATGTATGTTGTTTATCACAAACAACATTTTGATACATGATCCGTCTAAGTCATTATGCTTATTATATATATATTATTATTTTTGTTCTGGCAAAAGTCGAAATTGAATTAGAAACTCTTTTGAGTGTGCTTCATGTCAAAATATTAATTACATGCGGCTTACCTAAATTGCGCTGCTTATGATACCCTGTTCTAACATAAATGGGGTGTAATGGCGTTGAATAAAAGATGATATTTAATTAAATAAATAGGACTCTATCGATAAGTTTATTTTTTCAGCGATATATATTGATTTACTTATTGGTATTGATAAATATCAAACGATTACCTTACTGAAATATCACAAATCGATTTTAGTACTTATCGCTTTGCTTATTTGTATCGATAAATTCTATATTTATTAATTACCTTATTTGTATCCATAAATATAGAAAGATTATGTCGCTTAGATATCACAAAAGACATCGATACTTATCGATTGTCTTACTTATATCGATACATATCGATATTTTGTCATCGTTTAACTTAATAGCACTATTAATATTTCTCTTTTAATTTACGTGGCAGTTTCTGGTCGAGCAATTGCTAGCGAGAGCATTTACCTTTAGTCAATCTCGTTCTAGAGGCTTTCTCTGCTTCTTCTTCGTCGTTTTTTGTGTTACTGACCAATCTTGTAATGTGAACCCGTCCAGCTGATGTACCCGCAGACATTGACCAGACGCGAGTCGAAGGCAAAAGCAAAGACGTCTCCTAATTACCCACAGGCCGTGGGCAACCACACCCACACACACACACACACATATATATACACATACATACACAGACTTTTGGGCTAGTTAGATAAGGGCCATAACATTTGCTTAGCTTCCCACATTTATTAGGCCAGTGCGAAGAAAGTATTAACTATTAGCAATTGGCCTATTTATACATGAGGCGTTTTTAACCATTTATAACACATATGCATACTCTGTATTTGTTGTACTTGTTGTTGCCAACGCAAAGTTTGTATTTTTGCAGTTTGCATTATTCATTGAAAATTGCTGTTGGTGCAATAATCAAATATTCATATAGTCCGTCGACCCGGTCAACACTCTTTCAGTCTGTTGATAGACTTCTTTCAATAGGTTTTTGTGTAGGACCAAGTTTTATGAGCGCCTGATTCATATTTTAGTAGCCAGGAATAATAAAATTTAGCTATTGACTTATTATTATGTTAAGACAAAGTTTTACGCTTTGAAAATCACTTTATTTATACGTATTGCTTAATTATTATTATTTTTCTTTCTTAATCTGATAGATCAGAGAATGTTTTTTAAAAGCTAGATGCTATAAAAATACATGTTAGTTTTGCAATGTAGCTGCAAAAGTTATCCAAACTGAACTACTGTAGTCCATATATTGTTTACTAGTCACATAAAAAAAAGTTGCGTTTATCTACACGCTAAAGTTCATGTTAAATATACAATGTACTTGTCTTACGTCTAGAAATTTTGACCAAACATTTAAATATTTAGTAACTAATTAATGAGTTGTAGTACTCATCTGCTTGGTAAAGTTCATGTTAAATTTACAATGTATATGCCAGTAAAACATGGGAGATCTAAATATTAAACTAGTTTTTACTCTACTTGATTTTCTTCAATGTTTTAAAAGTATTTCTACCTAAAGCGCTTCCATAAAATAAAGTTTATACAATTCTTACAATGAGCTTTACCTGGTATCTCTAGAGAGTTGCTTGGCACAGCTCCCTTCTCGCCTTCAACCTCATTCACAACCTTACCCACAAAAAACTTGAAGGTCTTTTGTCTTTTTAGTTGATTTTTGATGCTCGCTTCGGAACAGTATTCCCATTCATTCATTATAACCTCAAAAGTTGGTTAATTAGCCATCAACTGCTGTTGGGCTTCATCTTTCATTACTTTGCTCCAGCGCTCGTGTACTCAACTTTTTTTCTTCTTCTTCTTTTTTTTTATTTTTTTGTTTGCCTGTTGCCTACCTCAATAACAAGACTTCACCTTCAACGCAAATTTTTGCAAATCAAGTTTAAAACCAAAAGTCCAAAAAAATAAAACGAGATACGAAAAAAAATCTTTTTTCTTCTTCTTTTTCTGTAAATTTCGGTTTTCATTTTTGTTTTGCTAGTTTTTTGCTAAGTTTGATGTCTATAAATGTTGGTTAAGGTTGGTTTAACTTTGAAATCAAGTTTAGACAAGCACGAAGTTTTAGCTTAGTAGCTGCTATTATATGTATATTTATATAGATATATACATATATATATATATATATGTAGTCGGATTTCAGGGTGGGCTGCCTACATTATTAGACACTTGTAATTTAATGCCTTTGTCTTTTTATGCCTTTTTTTTCAAGTATTCGCAAGTACGCTCTGGCAAATAGCTTTCAGTTTTTTCCTCGAGTATTTTATGACCAAGTTTTCGTGTATTATTGCTGGGCATTAGACACGGTCTGATTATCTGATAAATTCATAGATATGTGACTGTATTATTCAAATCGTAATAACGAATTATGTTTAACTACACTGCATTGCATTAAACTAAGCTATGCGTGCAATGCTTTTTACCTTTACCCTTTATCACAGGTGCGTGCGACTAACGGTACTTTAGTTTTAATAGTGTGTGTGTTTGTTTTTTATTGGGGCTTGTATTAACTACATGCCTGTAGTACATAGACATAATGTGTCACAGGTGATTAAAAATCCTCTAAAATGAGTTTTAATTCATTTTTTAATCTATTTCTATACTTTGTTTCTGAGTTGTGTTCAGAGCTTTAAGTATTATCAGAAGATCTAAATATTATAAATACATAATTTATATATTGTGTTTAGTTAAATGATTAATTCAAATTATTTTCTTTTAAAATATCTATTATAGTATAGTATTTATACCAATTGCTAACTCTGTACAGTTTCTAAATGTTTAATCGTTTAATATAAATCACATTTTATATGCTTATGAAAATAATACTTAAGTATTTATAACATATTCAATATAATTTATATATAATATAAATTTTGCCCTTAATTTTATATTTTTATATATACAAATTATATGTTACATGTTATATGTTATATGTCATATGTTATACGTTATATGTTAAAATGTTTTTTTTCTCAAAGAAAATATGAAGTATTTGAATTTTTTTCCGGTCGACGTTCAACTAGAAATTTATAGATTAATAAAAAATACAATAAGACAGTCGCTACAGTGTATCAGGTAGTCGGGAAAAACTTCTTACCGCTGCAGCGACAAATTTCTAGCTATATTTTAAATATTTTTGGGTCTGTGCTAGCTATAGATCAGATTGTGGCTAGATATAAGCTTTATTGCTTGAAACAGCAACACCTTGATACAGAGTATCAGTTAGTCGGGAAGGGCTTTCATTAGCTATAGCTTTCTCACTATGTTTTCAGCCTTTAAAAGCAAGTTCTAGCTGTAGCTTAAGCTATGGTTTACAACTTTATTCAGAGATTGCTACAGCTATAGCTATCCAGCTATGTTTTCAGCCTTTTAATGCCTGTTATAGCCATAGTGCATAAATGATGGTAATATAAATTCGTAGAATTTCAGTGCAGTGCAAACATAATCAATGGCCCACGGGTTGCTTTCTGGCCATTGTGCAAACTTTGTCTTAATGCCGTATTTACTCATTTATTGCCTTTGCAGTTTGAAACAATGAAGCCTAGAGATGAGGGAAGCGAAGAGCAGTGCAGGAATTCACCATATATATACAAATATATATATATATATATATAATTTTACTGCTTCATTTCGGTGTGTGTAATAACACCAAAGGCAAATATGCCTTTGCTTTTGCCTTTGCCTTTGCCTTTGCTTTTTGCCTTTTGCCTTTTGCCAGGCAAGCAACCGACAATAAAAAAATAAAAATCATATATAAAGGCAACAAAAAAGAGGAACAAAAAAATAAAAAAAAAATTAATAATAATAATTTTCGCCTTGGGGTAGGTCAACATCATGCTGCACATTCTTTACAGAACTCGACTTCGTTCTTTCTTTGCTTTTGTCTGGATGCATGCGTAATAAAAGCTAAGAAATATCTGGCACAATGATGCATGCCATATACCATATACCATATACTTATATATACATTCATATATGTATATGGTATATATGGATGTGTGTATATGTGTGTGTGTGTGTGTGTGTGTGTCTGGTCCATCAAGTCATCTGTCGTTTCGTTTCATGTCTCATCAGCTGCCATCTCCAGACTTTTCGCTTAGCTTCAGCTTCAGCTTGAATTCTTTCTCTAGAGAATATAATAAATAAGATGTCTGGCAGTAACAATACATAAATACATACATATGTGTATATACATATATATATATATGCAATCTACATTTAGCTTTCACCTATTTTTAATTGCCTGTTGCGTTCGATATTATTGTTAACAATTTATTTGCCACAATTATGCAAAACGTTTCACTGACAATTAGCAACAGGCCATCAATTAAATTAACAACTGCAACAATGACTTTTTATTGCTGCATAAATTATTATTAAATAAATATTTGCCAACGCTTTAAATGCTGACAGCCCCACCCCTCCCTCTCCCCCTCCCACTAACGGCTCTTCAATTGCCATCTATTTACATGCATACATGCATATTTCAAAATTCATTTTCTGTCAAAATGAGAAATGTGCAAAAAAAAAAATCTTCTAAATTATTGCCAATTCTCATGCTGCACATTTTAATTATTAGCTTTTATTTATTTATTTACAAATAAATAATATTTTCGATGGATGAACATTTCCCATATGGTTGTCGAAAAATACATATATGATATATTCAATTTTTAATTACACTGCAAATCTGAACTTTTCAGGAATATTTTTTTTTATTTTGAAATTTCATTCAAAGTGCACAAATTTGTTTAATTATCAAAAATATTTATTTTCCAATCACTCATAATTTATGCTCAAGCTTTGATTCAAAATAATGCCTTACTAATTTGTGCTACACTTAAAAAAAAAATGACTAACTAATTAACACGACCTTAGTGAAGGAAACCGCAAGCCATGGATCGATCGATCCATCAATTGACGGTCATTAAACCGAACGATTGAAATTCTTATGATTCACATTTAATTTTTGAGGTCTTTCAAATTATTTCGTAATTAAAATTAAGGGCAAAGGAAAACAAATTGATTGAGCCTATTTTTAATTAAAAATGCATAAAAACTTAGCTAAGCATTAAATTAAAAAATATTCATTAAGCTTTAAATAGATTTTTATAATTGTTTTAATTCGTTTCTTATTGTTTTTAACTATTTTTTGCCATTTATGATAATTGCAGTAATTTCCGCAAAAATAAAAAAATAAGGAGAGAGAAAAGGAGAGAAAAAATATTATTAAGCGTGTCTTTTGCTTACAAGTTGGTTTTTTGCTTTCGATTTTTAATATGGCGTTTATTTAAGAGCTCTGCCTCATTAAAAGTGCATTAAAAACTAGCCGGGTTATTTATTGGCCTTTAACATGTCACGATTCAAGTTGTGTCTTATGCAGTTCTCCTGCATACCCTGTAATTCCGTGCATATCATATATCCAAGTTATGCCTTATACAGTTCTCTGTATATCCTCTTATTTCATAGAACCAAGTTATGCCATATGCAGTGCTGTTGCATACCCTGTAATTGCAATTTATTATCCATATATATTTTATGCAAAAACTATATTCCCATGCATGTTAGTAAAGAATCAAAAGAATCAATTATTATCCAATTCTTAACGTGGTTAAAAGTATTTATTTATGGATAATATCGTTATTCAAAGCATATGTTGATTTCAAGTAAAAATGAAATAAATATATTTTCATATAACAATTTTTATCCATTAGAAAAGTAAATTTTAAAGTATTCAACAAATGGTATGTATATATATATGTATATATATACTTTATCTATCTATCTAAAGCAATATTTGACTTGAAATATTTATTTTAGATTCTTTTATTTTAAGAAAGTTTGTTAACATTTGATTCATAATTAAAAAAAGATAACATTTTAAGTGCATAAAATATTAACTAATTAAAATATCAGTTGTTAATATCAATTTGTTACAGCGTATCTGTTAGTCTGTCAGCGCGCATTTGCTTTACTTTTTGGGCGTGGCAAGCAGTGCCGAATTGCTGACTACCCTACCACTTCCACTTCCTCTTCTGCCACTCATTCTGCCTGCTTCTCCTGCTCCTGCTCCTCCTCGTCCTCCTCCTCCTCCTCCTCCTCTTCCTCTTCTTCTTCTTCCCCTTCTTATTATTATTATTATTAAACAGCATGTGGTCTCCGTTTCAGTCGCATTCAGCTCCATTCCAGCTGCCCGAACTTTTTGTACATTGGCTCGTAGCTCCCCTTCTCCACTTTACATACATACATGCATATGTACATATGTATCTCTGTGTGTGTGTGTGTGTGTGTGTGTGTGTGTGCGTGTGTATACGTAATGTTTTTCTTTCTCTTTTCGCCTGCTGGCATTTTCATTTTCAATTTTCGCCGCTGCATGCGACGCACTGTTGCACGGTTGCAGCTGTTTTCTATCTTTCAGTTTCAGTGCGAAAATTTAATGAAAATGCTTCGCCGACTCTTTGTCTCTAACTGCTTATATATATATATGTGTGTGTGTGTGTGTGCGAGAGTGTGTTTGTGTTTGCCTTCAGCGCTTTTCTTTTGGGGGCGTGTTTGTTGCTTGTTTTTATTGCAATTAAACATGCAATTTGGACCAGCCATAAAGCATAGGTGCAGTCCTGCCTGCTTATGTGTGTGTAATTATATAAACACAGATACATGTGTATATTGTATCTGTAAGATACACACGCTTACACGTAGATATGTTGTTGGCAAGTGTGAGTCAATTAATTTACTTTCTTTGTTTGCATAGTGTTGAATTTCTTGGCTAAAACAGAGCTTTTAGATGAAAAAAATTATTATTATATATTTATATATCCATGTGTAGCTATATAACTAAATAAAGTTATATATATATGTAGCTAAAAGATACAATTATGTATATTGCATTATTTTAGTTGGGAGTGTTGACTGTAATTCATTAACGTATTTACTGTACATCCTTTTTTTTATAAATTTATTTAATATGATTGAATACTAGAAATAAAAACTTTTTTTCTTTGAGAAAAATAATATTTGTTTTTTTTTTTAATAATAATGTATGAGTAACTAACTATAAAATATATACATATACATATACACAATATTATATGTAAAAATTAAATATGCATTTAAATAATGCAACATCTATATATTAATATTCTGCTCAAGTAAAGCCCTGAAAATTGTTATAAAAATGCAGCTTCGATTTTTTCCAAAATGAAAATAAAAATGTTAAGATCAATAAACAACAAAAGCTTTTTCACATATCCTAGAGTTAAAAAGGAGGAAGAAGAAGAAGTGAGTGTCTTCTTAAGCTTAAGTGCTTACAACAACAGTTTAGCCTAGACTTTAGTGTATCTGTTAGTCGGGCACACCCGTCTAGCTGTTTTTTACTTGTTTGTTTTTTGATGAAATGGCTTTTCGTATGATTTATGATTCTATTGGAAAGATTACGACAGACGCCGAACAAAATGAGCAGAGAAACGACTGCTGTTGTTGTTGTTGTTGTTGTTGCAGTTGCTGCTGTTGCTGTTGGTGTTGCTGCTGTTGCTGTTGCTGCTGTTGCTGATGACGACAACAGCTGCAATTTAGAAATTAAATTTGCCATGCAACATTAAAAGCAGCAAAACAAATGAAAGAGTGAAGCACTACGTACAACAACAACAACAACTACAACAACAACAACAGCAGCAGCAGTCACAGTGATTCACAAAAGAGCTGCTGACACGCCCCTTAGCCAAGAGCCGCCCCTCCTACCGCTGCTGATGAGTTCTTTGGAAGCCGTTCGGAGTTGTTCATAGCGAGTGACTCCTGTGCTCGAGTCTCCATGACGCGACACATGTTGTCGCTTTAGTTGTTTGTTTTGCGCTAATATCCGGCAGATACTTTTGCCCTCTCGCTAATAATTCATTATCTGTATTTGTATCTGTGCCGGTGCCTGTGGTAAGTGTTGCCTGCCAGCCAAAGCGCCTGCATTTTGTATTTTTGTTAATTAAGTGCAATAAACTGCAAACTAAAGACAATGAACCCTTACATATATATATATAATACATACATATATATCTTGCTGCTTTATACTGCCACGTATGACGTCATAGTCATAACAATTTTCTTCATACATAATTTAGATTTCATTTAAAAGTTCTCGAATTACGCCATGACGCGCAAAAATTTTTGTTTGTCCGCCTGAGCGGAATCTCCCAAAAAGCTATTCACAACAACAACAACAACAACAACAACAACAACAGCAGCAACAATGATATGCTAAATATATGTATTTATTTATAATCATATGCGGGAAATTTGCATAGAAATTTTTGTAGTTCTATTATGAAAATTTTGATACTTAAATGAATATAAATTCCTTTTTTAAATTCAAGAAAAACTGTCTGTTTTTTGCAGTGTAATATTTTCTTATTTTATATTTATACTTTTTGTCTCATATTTAATGAATGTAAATTATCCTTATTGTATTTTATAGATTTATTTATATATTTATCTTATTTTAATTTTCTTTCATAATTTAAAACATTCTCAATTTTATTTATATACTTCACTATTAGTCATATATTATATTTCTTCACTATAGCTAAATATGTAAAAAATTACGCATAAATCATTTGCATTATCGAATGATTCAGTTATAACGAAATATAATTACGACGCATTTTTGTGCTCAACCAAGTTTTTGCAATCAAGTCTTTGTTTTTATTTTCTTTTCTCTTTTTTATGTCATATCGCGATTCTTTGTTGGGATTGTCTAACAATAAGTGCACATATGTACAGTTATATATAATATAAATATACATATACATATATATATATATGTATTTATATATCTATGTATATCTAGCTACTAATTATGGTTGTTGATTCCGCGAAACTTGGCTGCGAACTTTTTACCAGCCAGACAAATTTTTCTTTAGGGAGTGGCAAACTTTAATAACTACTCGACCTTAACTTGGCCTTAAGGATGGCCAAATGGGAAATGTTGCAAGTGCTGGGGTTGCTGTGGCAAATAAACTAGCAAATCAAATGGAAAGCGGCGTGAAAATCTTTCGCATTAGCAAAACATCATGTTTCTGTGAAAATGGCACGCACTGTAAAATATGCTAACTAGGAGATGGAGCTTCGGCTCCTACAGCTGTTGTTGACAGACGACTGAACATCGATAGGGGCGGGCGGATGGGTTGGGGTTGGGGTTGGGGTTGGGGCGGTAGGCGACGAGGGTGTCCGACGATTGAGGGACAAACAAGTGCTGCGAGTGCGAAGCCAAAGCAAGGACATCATCAAATTGACACAACGACTGTGCCCACGCGATTTGCACAGTGTGACAAGAGTCAACAAAAATGACTTGAAATCGAGAGCCTTGAAATCCTGGTAAATCACTGAAATACTCATGGAATTCCATATAAATATAATCAGTATTTTTAATGATTACTATGTAGATTATGTAATCAATACAATATCTTAATTATGTAATCAATAACAGAATATAAGAACTAGCATCAACTAACTGTATTAAAAGACAAAAACAAAAACACACTTTAATAGTGCAGTAAATAATAATAAATAAACTAAACTGGAAATAAGAACTGCAAAAATAATTAAAATATTTTATTCTGTGCATATACTTCAAAACTACTGTTACAAGTCACAAAAAAATATTATAAAGTTTTGTTTTTATTCATTTATTCTTAGGGAAAAACATATAAATTTACAAACTTTTTTTGAATTTTAAATTTTTATTAATTTGTTGTACATTAATTAATTTAATGTTGCATATAACTAATTTGGCAAATTGTTGCTTGCCTTTGGACCACTGTGCGATGTGTCAACACTTGTAGATTTTGTTATCGCCGTTGTTGTTGTTGTTGTTGCTGTTGTTGTGTATTGGTTTCGTATACAACATGTTGAGCCGGAGCCTTAATTTATGCCACTTGCCGTCGCCGTCGCCGTCGCTTGTCATCCTCCTCCGCCTCCTTCGTTTCGTCCTTCGTCCTTCGTCTCGTCTTCGTCCTCGTCCTCGAGCCCGTCTGTGTGTGCCAAAGGATTTTGGGGTCTCACCTTTTGCCTTGTCGCTGTTGTTGTCACATTATATATATTTTTTTTCTATATATATATTTTACAATTTTCCATTCCATCTCCCCCTCTCTCCCTCTCTGTCTCTTTCTATTAGCTTTTTATGCAGTGCCTCGCTTTATGATAATTTTTTATGGCTTATTGTGTTTGATTACACGTGTAGAGCTGACAAGAGACCAAAACATCAACAACAACAATTACAATGTCATATAGCAACAACAACTACAACAACAAAGTTGGTCTGGCCATTTGTTGGTTTCTCTTTGTGCTTTGTTGAGAGCTTTTCGCTTTTTATTTGCTTTGCCATTAAAATTTTTTCCCTTCTTTTTCTTTTTTTTTTGCAATGGTTTCCTTTTCTTTAGTTTAGCTATAAAAAAAATTGTTGTATTTATTTTTACAAAAGCATTTCAAATTTTATTGACTCATTTATTGTTTTACAACACTTGTATTAAATTTATATGTGTTTCTCTTCTTCTCTCTTTGCAGGTATGTATAAAATATTCGCCGGACACTTAACTAAAATTAAAGATTGCTGTAAGTTAAGAGAGGAAAAAATATCTACAAATAGAATTTAACGGTATTGCATAGATGAAATATATGTTGATAAGTATATTGTAGAAATAATAATAATAATAAAATATAGAAATATTTATAAATTTACTAAATTTCCTTTTAAAGTTTGTTGTAATTTGAATAGGTAATTATTTCCCTATTTCAAAAAGAAAACTTATTTATCACTATTTCATATGACAGCTTGGCATACGTATATGACATATGCATATATCATTATGTACATATATATATTATGTACATTCTTCACAGACATTTTGAGAACATGATTTAAAACTAGTCGAACAACATTTTGTTACCAATTTGTTAATACGTAGTTAGCAGCTACTACTACTGCCTTTTTTTTGTATTCTTGTTTGTTATCAAGCGATAAATCTAATATGGAATTTCCGTTTTTCATTAAATTATTGGCTTCAAGAAGTCATATATTTTACTCCTTTTTTTTGCGTACATTTTGCTGTTAGCCACAATGGCGCTTATTAAAAAACTTGCTCGTCCAATGAAAAAGCCAATAGGAGAGCAGCAGCAGTAGCAACAACAATATGAAGACGAAGAAGAGCTACCGCAATGCCAAACGACTTTATTTGTATTTGCTGTGGATTTATGGCATTTGCTGGGGATCTCGAGAAACTTTTTAACTAAACGTAGTATAAAAACTACACACGCACGCACTTACTCACTCACTCACTCACACGCACGCACAATCGTTCTACACAGTCGCCCGCTCTCACTCTCAAACACGCACACACACACACACACACAGAGCAACTCCAATCGCTCAATTCGCTGCATACGACGCCTTTAGCTTACGTTTTTTTTTTTTTTATAAGCGGTCGCGCGTTCGTTCCATTTGCCACAACGTTCCGCGCGAACGAGAACGTTTCTTGGCGCTTTTGGAGCTGCTACGAAAACTGCGACGCAATTGTGGCGCTGAACTGTACAGTGGAGGACATTGACATTTTGCATTTTCGTTTCGTTAGCATTTTTCGTTCGTTTCGCCTCAGCCAAAGAGAGCCCCAGCAAGCAAGCAAGCAAGCAGCACACAACGTGTTGAAAAGAAACAACTTTTTAGCCAATGCCGCTTCCTATCCCATTTCTGTTGTTCTTCTTCTTATTCATCAGCTTGCTGCTGCTGCTGCTGCTGTTGTTGTTGTTGTTGCTTTATACGTATTTCATACGTTTCGCTATTGGAGCTCATTAAAGTTGTGATAATGCGCGACGGGCTCTCAAGTTTTCATGTTCTCACTTCAAAAATCTTGACAGTTTTATGGAGCATTCTGCTACCAACTCAAGTGTGTGTGCGTGTGCGTGTGCGTGTGTGTGTGGTAGCTGTTAAAACTAATCCCGAGCATAAAACTGGGATTTGTTTTGAACCCTTAAAACCATCTGTTCACATATGATATGATATGCCTAATCCATCTGCCTAGGATCATGTTTTTAGGCCATAAAGTTAAAGCCTCCATTTGTTGGTTCAAAAAAAAAAAAAAAAAAAAAAAAAATGGGTCGCACATGCAATTAAATTGTTGGGTGTTGAACAACATTCAATTTACAATTTATAAAACTATTTTTTCTACATCTCTCATCTTAATTAAAATTCTCGTTGTTTGCACACTTTGCCCATAAATCTTGAGAAATTCATTAAAAAGTCTTCATTGTGATTGCCATATTGAAAGATTTATGCACAGATTGTGCGGCTAGAAGTGTATTTTCTAAGTGCTTTTTAATTAGTTTGATCTATTTATTGTCTTTTGATGTTGCCAATAAAAAGAACACCAACCAAATCATACAAAACAACAGCAACAAAAAAAAAAAAAACAAAAAATGAGCTGTACAATAAAATAATTTCATGATCTGAGTTCGGTGTCATAAGACACATTTTTGATTAAAATTGTCGTGATAATGTTATCAAAAAAAGTCAGCAGGGTCCGTTTTGTTTAGTAGCAAGTAATTATAATTGGTTTAGCTGATGGAGGGCATTGAGTATTTTTTAAATACCATTTAGAGGTTAGCACTGAAATCTAACTCTACATCTATATACATTGTATACATGTATATTGTTTTATTGTTATGACAACTCTTTCATTCGATCAATAAAATTGACATATATTAGTTTCAATGACCTTCAGTTAACCTTTTGACACGCACAACCCATCCAAATTGCAACTACAAATATGCTCAATATCTTAATTTCCGTTTAATTCAAGCAATATAATTTTCGCACACATTCGCAACCCTAAATATGACCCACTATTTCCGTTTTGTTCCAACAACAATCTCTAATTTGGCATAAGGAAATTTCCATTTCGTGTTCAAAGTTCGTAATGTTTGGAATTTGGAGGAAGAACTTTGGGGCAGGATATTCTTTCATTCCTTGAAATCATGTTTTGACTGACGGTCTCTAATAATTTGCATATATCCGCTATATTCCTGAGACGCAATTCTCAATCTTTTTGTCCTTAACTCTTGACTTAACGCAGTTAAAATTATAATGAAAGCAACGATCGTAAAAGAGTGAGAGAGAAAGGGCGACAAATCGAGCTGAAAATTTGCATTAATATACAAAAACTCAACGAGGCGACACGGTGAAATAATTAAACGAGAGTTAAAAAAAGAAATAAAAGTAAATTTGTCGCCTTTTTCATACACAAAAATTTGAGGTGCGGGGAAGTATGGAACCCTATCCCAACCGGCGTTTTGACAGCAGCGACGGCGACGGCGACGGCGACGGCGATGGCGGCTTTATCATGAATGGGGCGGCTGACAATGAAACACACGTACACACACACACACACATACACAAGACGGCCACAAAGCGACAAGCAGCTGTTTGGATTCCCAAGTGTTGAAGAAAAGCTTTCACCGCTACCCTAACCCAGGCCAAAAGCAAAATCAAAAGTTGCAATGCTTAACAATTTCTTCTTTTGTATTTTGTATTGTGTTTGCAAATACAAAATGACGCAAGCGACAGCGCCACAAGACGTGGTGAGAGCGCATACACTTAAGAGTGAGAGCGAGAGCGTGGAGAGCGTTCAAATTGCAGTTGCTCTCCCAGTTGCTGTCTTGCTAATTGGAGCAAAACAAACACAAACAAATGGCAATGGGTCGACATCGACACGTTCCATTACCATTTGTTTCATTGTTGACGTAGTAGCGGAGCCTATGCGCTCTGCTTGTCGCCCGCTGCTCTTACTGTTGTATATATGTACATATATGTATGCTACATGTGTCTGTTTGTTGTAAGGTAGGTCGTTGGAGCAGGAGGGGTCGTAGTGTTAGTGTCGCTTTTATGCTGCACGCTGCGTGTCCTTACACAACTGTAAATGTAATGTGTCAGGATTTTATGCTGCACTTTGCTTAGTGTCTCTGCTGTTTTACGTGCTTTTGTGTTTTTGATGTTTTTTTTCGCATAGTTTCGCCGCTCAGCTGCATTACTGCTATTTCACTCAGACGCATCGGCTCTCTCGCCGACTCGCTGCTCTCCTTATCTCAACGTATTGATCTTGTTACAAATTAAGAATGTGTGTAATTTGTATGTCTGACGCGACACGTTCTCTTCTTGTTCGTTTCTTTTGAATTTGCTGCATATGCATGTTTGCAGCGCCTGCTGCTATTATTTTTGTTTGCTGCGCCTGTTTGCTGCCTATTACGTCACGTAGCTGCTGTTGCTTGTTTGTTTGCTAATTGTAGTTGTTTTGTAGTCGTGCGCTTTTTGGGTTGGTCTTCGCATTGTTTTGATGCGTTTGCTGTTATTTCCTTTTTTTTTTGATGGGTGGATTATTGGCTGATTTATCTGCGCTTTGTTTCGAGTACTGGGAGCACAAATTTATGAGCGAAACTATTTTTGAGTAGGCTGTTGAAAGCTTGTGGAACAGATGGAAGTCGGTATTTTAGTATGTATTTTTTAATTGGTATTTTGTGCTACAATTAATAATTAAAGTTTAATCACTGTTTTCATAAGCTTCATTGTTATTGTTATACCACTTTATTTTACTTTAATTATTGATTGCGTTTGCCCTTATTTTAAATAATTAACAAACAAAATGCATTAATTAAAAAGTTACTTTTTTAATTTTTCTCGCATCTCAAGTATAAATAAATAAAAATCAAAATCACGTTAAAAACTGTCTGGAATTTATTTCGTTGTATATTATATGCACTGCGTTTCTCCACTTACCTACAAAAATAAAATAAAATAAAAATAACATTCAGCGCTCAAGGCAACGTAATATACACAATTTCCTGCCTAAATAATAGCTACAGTAACTGCAAGCAGCAACAAAACTTGAACAAGTGTAGTAACAAGCAACAACAATTACAACAACTGGCCCAAAAAGCCATTAAAGCCCACCTTAAACTTTGGCCAACGCACACACACACACATGTACACAATTACATACTCACACGCAATAGCAGCGGCGCAGCTTTTGGAGCTGAACTTTATCGACAGGAAACTTCATTATAAACGACATTGGCACACAGACACGAAATGCACGCACGCACACACACACAGTAATACATATTCAAACACACACACACACACTATGAAAAGCACGACAAACTTTCGCAGTCGACGCTCTCGCCAACATCTAACGGCAAATGCAGCCAGCCATAGGCACAGTGGTACAAAACTGTGCGGTAATACTTACACACACACACACACACATGCAGCCAGTTGAAGACCAAAAAATAACTGTGTGAAACAAATTATGGGTTTAGGCGCGTGAAGTTCGCGGGGAGTCAGCGAGAGCACAAAAACCAAATTGAAAGAGAGAGAGAGAGAGGGAGCAGGAGAGAAAGATGGGGTGGGGGAGGGCATGTCTAACATTGCAACGTGACCATCGGCGTTGGCTGTGCACTTGTAACGTGTTGTAATGCTGTTGTTGCCAACTAGCTGTAAACTCGTTCAAGTTGCAAACGAAGAGGAGTGAGAGAGAAGGCGAGGGAGAGTGATGGAGATGCAGATGGAGATGGCGAGAGAGTTAGAAAGAGGCGGCTTATTGCAAAACATGGCCTATGAAAAAAATAATGCTTCACAAAACTGGATTAGAGGCCTGCGTTGTGGCAGGCAGCTATAACAACAACTGCTGCTGCAAAAACAAAGCAACAACAACAACAACTATGAAAGCGTGCGGGAATTGTGGCTTCTGCCACAGCACAATTTACAGTGGTGCAAATGCTTAAAATAACAGAACTAATTCAGAAGTCTAGTTGATGTATTCCATAAATATCTAAGTATCGATTGCACTTTAGATATACCGTAGGTTTAATTTTGTGCATCACAGCGATATATATTGTAACTATCGCTAGTCAAAATGTGGCTTTAATATTCTTATTGCTTGATATTTTTTAATTAAAGAAATTTAAATTATCGAATTTGTTGTTCTGACTATCGAAACTATTGAATGGAGGCAATATCTACAGCTTGTCAGCTTTACTCAAATGTATATATCAAATGTACAAAAATATTTAATATTCAAGATGAAATTTTTAAATTTGTATATTAAGCTATAAACATAAGTGTATGCATATGTATAAATAATATTAAATATTTTACCTATACAATGTTTGTAGCGCAAACTATGTAAAAATTAATTTATGCCTAATTTTTTAATTGGCTTAATAATTATGCTATATTTATATACGGCTCTGAATCAATTAGAGTGTCTGTTATATAAGTAATATATTGATTTTCCGTTAAGTCCTTTCTGTTGATTGCGATAATATAAATCCTCAAAAAATGTAATATTTTATTATTATTTTTCAATAATTAAGCAATTGCAATAAACTGCGTTCCACTGTGCACACGTCATCAACCACAATGCAGCAACAAAAAAAAAAAAATAGGCTCGTTGTTGTTTGCCTCATAGAATATTGGCTGTACTTGTACAAAAAGCTTATGTAGGGTATTTTATTAAACTCACGCTTGAAAGTTATCAGACTGTAAGCTATATAATGGGAATATATTCAGAAGGCCATAACAAATCGTACAGCTATACAATATAATAACCTCCATAACTATTTTTAATATTTGATTTATTTTGTATATTTTGACTTAAAGGGTATTAAATAAGTCGCTATGCCGTGTCTAGAAATTCCTGCAATGTTGTGTTTTTGTTGGCTTTGTTGTAGTTGTGAAATAGGCAAAAGTAGTGAAAACTCGTTTCTGACATGCTTCGCGGCCAGTTGTTGTTGTTGTTGCTGCTGCTGCTGCTGTTGTTGTTGCTGCTGCTGTTGTTGTTGTTGTTGTTGTTGGCCATGTCGTTTGTCGGCTTTGAAGTTTAACTACTTTTGGAGGCAAGCAGCGGGCCAAAGTTGTATCTACAATTTGTTATTGTTGCTGTTGTTGTTGTTGCTGTTGTTGTTGCTGTTGCCATATCCTTTGGCCAATGACGCCCAGTTTTGTTGCACGTATGGACCCCACCTGTCTGTCAGTCGCGCCGACCCTGCGCCTGACCAGACCGGCCCGTTGTCTCGCTCAACTTGCAGAGTAGGTCAGGAATGCAACAAAAGTTGTTGTTGTTGTTGTTGTTGTAAGTTGTTGTTGCTGCTGCTGCTGTTTGTAGCCTTGTTGAACAAGGCAGCAACAAAGTCGGCGTCGCGCCCACTTAGCAACTGCAACTTGCTGTCGTTGTTGTTGTTGCTGTTGTTGTTGCTGTTGCTGTTGCTGTTGCTGTTGCTGCCTTGGCTACTCATACGGTATTTTTTACTTAGCTTCTCGCTGCTCATAAGTATTTTCATTTTACCGTTAGATGCCGCTTAAGTTGCACGCTTGACTTGGCCAAGTTATATGCAACGCGCGTTCCACTGGCTTTAAGCTGAGGGCCCAGCGAGTAACTGACTCTTTCTCTCTCTCTCTCTCTCTCTCTCTCTCTCTCTCTGTCTCTCTCTCTCACTCATGCCATGTCACGTCAGAAATTGAAATTAACATTTAGTTTTCGACTCTGTTGCTGTTACTTGAACTGTTACCAAGTTGATTGTTCACACACATACATACAAATCCATATCCTTCACGTTGTGCTTTGTTCAAATTACATGTTAAAATTGACAGCCGAGTTGACAGACTTGACAGTTGGAATGAAAGTACAAATCGGATGAGAAATCGAGCCTTTTTTTTCAGAGCAAGAAAGGAAGTGAAACAAATGAAATGTTTCTTTTGAATTGTTTACGATTTTGATTAGTTACGGTATATTACAGTAAATATTACATGTATCTAAATCTATAATATCTAAGAACCATTACATAAATGTACATGATTATAATAGTAATATATATAATTATATAATAATTATTACTCATAATACAGAAAAAAAGAAAAGAATTTTTACTTTTCCAATATGGAATGCATTCAAGCTTAAATTTAATCCATAGTTAAGTTAGCTGCGCCATAATACTGACTATTTTTTTTTTCTAAAAAAAAAAACATCATAATATGCATTAAAATATATAATCAATATAGTGCAAGAGAATGCCTTATAGACAGTTCTCCCTCTCTCTCTCTCTTGCTCTCTCAGTTTCGTCTGCTCAGCTTCACAGATTTATATAATATATTATTAATATAATCAATAAATATATTTAAAATGCTAGTAAGTGCTCTCTTCTTCCTGCTTCCCAGTTTCTCAGTCCCTGTCTCGACTGTCAGTGGCGTCTCTCAATCGCAGAATTAACTGTCAGCGTAATACTCTAGAGAAACAGTTTGACAGGTCATTAGAGAACCAGTTTGCATTTAGTTTTCATTATAGCTAAACCCCCCCTCCCCCTTCCCTCTCTCCCACACACACACACACACACAGTGAGAGGCTTTTGAATTAGCTGACTTTGCAGCCTATCTGGCTCTAACAGTAAGCCACAATCATCATTAGGAACATTATCATAATTAGCCATGAAAGCTGGAGCTTGGCGACAATAATGAAAATACAGTTTTATGCTTTAATAACCCCAGCAATCTGTATCTCTAACTCAACATGCAATGTATCTGTGTATTTGTATCTGTCAGTTAGCTGTAACAACAGTTTCGCTCGTATTCGCAAGTAATTAGCAAAACTAATTAATGCTGCTAAAATGTGTGCCATGTATCTTTGTATCTTTGTATCTATGCATCTAGCATGTACATACAAATATGTATCTGTGTATCTACATATATTGCTATGAGTGGCATGCAGCATGCCACACTCTCACATCCCTCTCTCCCTCACACTCTCTGGAGGTGTTGCCAACCGTTGGGCCCCGTTAAGCTTATGGCTAAGTCGTCGCCTTTGCCAGCTTGTGGCATTAATTTTAAAACAGCTTTGCGCCGTAGCGGAAATGACTTGCATATACACAGATACTGCCTGACTAACCATTAAAATATAGATACATGCATCTATATGGCTAACGGTCCGAAATAAAACTCAAATATTTATGCGGCATTTCTTGCATGTGAGTGGGTGGATGGATTTTAAAACAAGATTACAATCAAGCCTGCATTTAGATGGACTTTCCGATTGTTTTACCTGAAGTACGCCAGCTAAACTAACGGTTTAATGAAATGATGAAAGTTGAGTTGAACTTTTTTTAAGCTTTAGTTTTAAGCTATACAAAAAAGACAACAACCAATACCAAATATTTAATGAACAAATAAAAATACTCTAGGGGAGGTATCTAAAATCTGAATCATCCAAAATGTGTGTATTCTTTGCCTAAATATTCATATAAAAAGTTAAATGAGTTTAGCTTTAAAGCTGCGCGAGATTTGCTAGAAAAACGTGTTATCGATAATAAACGGAAAGAGTTTTCGGTTATCGTAAGCATACTGAATGTGCGCGTGATTTAAGATAATCTACATGTAAAATTTCAAGTCTATAACTCTTCTGGTTTCTGAGATCGATGCGTTAATACAGGAGGACAAATGCACAAATAGGAATAAATCGATATATATATTGTACCAACGGCCACGCCTCTTACTGCCTGTTACATACATTTTCACACAAAATTATACCCTATTTCAGTTTCAGTGTGTTTAGGGTATTTTACTTATTAACAGCTTAACCTCCATGTTCACTTTTCTATACGTAACTGTATTGACACTCCGTGTGCATTCCGTAAGTCTACTTTAATTAGCAACTCTTACTTAATAACAATTGCTTATCTCTATTCGAGCAAAAGGAATCTTAAGTTTTCCAACTTTTCCTCCTCCTTAGCTAGGCTTCCAGGCTTCCAGGTTCACATTAATTTTGTGTAGATGGTTAATAAAATATGAGATAGATATCCGTTAAAGTGAGTTAGCTTTGGAAGCTTTATGTGGCACGTTTCAGGTTGAATTTGTGGCACAGCTGTGCGCCTCAAAGCAGACTACATTCACATAAACTTAAATAGAAATGTCTGAGTATCATTTATAATATACACATACATATATATATATTTTATAAGGTAACCTAACTTTGAAACGTGTCGCTCAGCTGCTCCTCAATGCAATTGCTATGCAATATTCCCCATTACCAAATGAGTCGAGTACGTGCGTAATTTTCAACAAAACGAAATAGCAACTCACTCATTTACTCAGTTACTCACTCACTCTCTCTCACTCGCTCAATCTCACACTTTCTTTTGCATAAGTTGCGGCGCTAGAAAACGGGCGCGTAAAAGGAAGAAAAAAAAGTTTCGTGTCTTGTGAGACATTTTTTTTTTGTTTGTTTTTGTTTTTTTCTTTCTTTACGCCTTTCCTTTTTGGCAATGCCGCGGCCTCAAGTTCAAGGTTGTCTCCTCTGCTGGCACGCGCTCTCTCACCCAGCCTCTCACTCTCTTTCTCTCTCTTCCTCTCCCACTCTCTCGCGCGTTACGCTTTAATTTTGGGTCTCGATTTTTCGGGCGTGAATTTTTGTTCAACGTTTCGCTTTTGGAGGATGTCATGTGGCCTTTTCTTCTTCTTCTGCTCGTTGTTTTTGTTGTTGTTGACGTCGACGTCGACGTCGACGTTGACTGCATTATCCGAGTTCAGGTTATTTACCCAGCGTGTAGAATTCGTTGAACTTGAATTTTTACAGCTGGCAACTTTTTGTGCCCCCAATTGTTATTGTTGTCATGTGGGTGGTTGGGTGGTGGGTGGGTTGGTCCAACATCTGAGTAGGTGGTTTTCCAATTGCCTGCACCTTAACTGAATGCACAAGCTCAATTGCCTCAATGGGTTTTGCTTAGTGTTGCAAATTGAATCAGAATTAATCCTCTGTAAAGCTCGGCTCAAAAAGTTTCGATAACATCTGGTTAGATAGAATTAGCTAGCAATTAGCCTTCATTCCTTTCATCAAAATGAACGTTCTATGCACTTCTCGTAATAACAATTTAAATACTTTTAACAAAACAGTCAATAAAGAAAATATACAAAAAAAAAAAAAATTAAAACAAATATGACAGACCGCAACCGCAGAATAGAAAATGACAAAAGAGCAAAAGCAAATAATTTGCAATTTTTTGGGTCAAGCGTAAAATGGGCGACAAGAACAGTTAAAACAGTGCGAAGCAGCAAAATGGCAACAACAAACAGAACAAGAAGAACAGATGGAAATGTGTTACGCATGCGACGATAACGAACGGCAACAACAACAGCAGCTGGAAAGAAAATATAAGCAATATAAGAACAGTAGCAGCAATAACAATAACAAATGCGACAAGCAAAAGAGCAGGCAACATTTCGAAAAAGTGCTTTTTGACGGTTGAATGTCCGCAGGTCCTGAGTTCATTCACCGTTGAAACCAAAATCAAGATACAAAACGGCAACGGCAACGGCGACGCCAACGTCAACTGCGACGCCTGCGGCAATGCATACGTAAGACGCCAACAACAACAGCAACGATGCGACGCAAAGCAGAAAAGACGTGAACAAAAAAGAATAAAATATAATACAGCAAAATAATAAGAACAAATGAAACAAATGCAAAAACAACAACGAGCGAGCCTCAAAGCTCTCAACGCACTTTTTCGAAGTCAGCGGCGAGCAAAAGGGAGAGAGCGCAAACGATTGAGCAGCAAGTGGGTGCGAGTGAGCGCAACTGTCTTTGAGAGGGAGTTAAAATATGAGAGCGCTGCTGGCTGAGTTGATGCATGGTTGTAAGTGTAAGTGTGAGTGTGAATGTGAGTGGAAAATGTATGCAAATAAAATGCGTATGCGAGGCTGAAGTGGGTTAATATTAATACAACAACAATGAAAAGCCGCAAACAACGGGGCAAAACACTCGAAAAGGAAGACAGCGAAGGACAAGAGTGCATTGACCGAGGCTGGTCACACTTAAAAAGCGATAACGAACGGCATCAATAGTTGTGAAAATTTATGGAAATTTCGCTATGGCGTAAAGCGCCTAAAAGCTGGCAACGAACTCTGACAGCCAACGCACAAACACACATGTACACACACACATACAAACAAACTCAAGCACAGTTGCCGCAGCATTTTGGTCGCAGCTGATTTATTGAATTGCTTTGGTCAACTTTTTATCTCTTTTGTGCTCTGCTAAGCTGCATATGTGTGTAAGTGTGTGCGTGTGTGTGTTGTTTGGAGTGTTGGAAAAGGGCGATGCGTAGGCGCTGTCACATATTTTTTAGCATTAAAAATAAATTGTTTTGACGATGAATTATGGCATATCATAAACAAGTGGGAGTATTTACAAAATCGTGAGAGTTTTTATAAAAGGAATGAATAAGAAAATTGGAAAAATACAAATACACACATACATACTAATGTGTGATTAAATGTATATACAATATTTGTTATATAACAGTACAGTATATAGAATTAAGACTTTTAGAAGTTTGATTAAATCTGGCAAATAATTTGCTCAATTGTTCAACGACACGTGCAACATTTTTCCCGTCTTTAAAGGACACACGCAAACATAATTACATAATAGCCGAACAGCGAGTGTTGACTGTACAGTCCAGCCAAACGATAAAGGACAAGGGACAAGGCAATTGTAAAGCAAACAAAACATCAAATGAAGCGCAGCGTGTTACTCAAAAAGGCCAATTGTGAGGCTCACAGCAATGATAATAAAGAAGGAGACAGCTAAAGAGTGTGTGAGAGAGAGAGAAAGGGAACTCTCGCACATGTCAGTGATAAATGAACAATTTATTAAATTACCACGTAACCAAATAGAAAACACAGCGAAGTAGGCAAAACGCCAGTGTTGGAAAGAATGAGAATATGATAATATACAAGAAGTTTGAGCAGGGGAGAGAAATAGCAGAAAGAAGAAGAATTTGATTTTGTGTGCCCACGCTTTGATTTATAGTCCACAGAAAGTGCACCAAATGGGCGACAAATGAGCCAATGAGTTGCAGGAGTTGCCAGACTGTTGAGTGATTGTTGCTACGATAAAATCTACGAACTGAATGTCCTGTTAAGGCAAACATCTAAAGTAAATAACAATAAAACATGAATCCATTTACTAAAATACTTCCTATTGTCAATACATTTTATATTAATCAGTTATCTTTATATACTTATATATATAGAAATTTAATAGAGTTATATTTTGGTAGACAATATCTGTGGCAAATGGAACTTTATAAAGATATTTAAAATTAAATATTTTATACAAATTTAGGTTTAAGATTTGCATTCAGTTCACTTTATAAATCATTATTTATATTTTTTTAATGTAAATAAGTTTTATTATTTCAATTTAAATGCATTATCAAACGCTTAATTAACTTGTTTTAAATTATATCAGCCTCTCTTAATCTTTAGTATAAATTACATTTACCCAATTGAATTTGTCTCGCATATCTTTTTCTTGAAGCTTTTCCTAATTTATCAAATATAAAATTTGATTAGCTCAATGCGATTTGTTAGAGCGAATGCGCTTAACGGTTTTGCTTGGCTTAGACACACACACACATATATATATATATAAAGCTGTATATACGTATGTGAAATCTGTCGAGTCATCCAATCAAATTAGCAATAAGAAAAGAAGAGAAGCTGCTTACTGAAGCCGCGTGACAGTTTGAAAGCCATTGAATGATTGCCAAACACATACATACATATACATATACATATACATATACATACACATAGTTCTTCAATTGGCCAAATCGGTCAATTGGGCAGGTGTTAATGGCAACTCAAAAGATTGAGTTATGTCTCAGGCGGGACACGTGTTTGGCTGTTCGATGCCCTTGATTAGATAAGCGCATGAGCTCGAATAGCGGTAAATGTGTAGAGCTGTAAGAAGTTAATGTCCTGTGCGGTTCACTGAACCCGTCAACAGAAACTCTGGAAGGGGTTGCTGGGGAACTGGAAGGGGGAGGTGGGCGCTACTTAATGAAGTGTGCGCCACAAAAGTCAATTTCAGTGCGTGGTTCGCAGCTGCAAATAAAACCATATTTTGACATTTGGTCAATGCTGCTCTCTCGCTCGCACCCACTGCATCAAGTCGATGTCCAAAAAACATGGAAATCCCTCCTCTTACTTCCCTGTGTACAACAAAAAAATAGTTATATTTACGCGCTGACGTCAGCCGCAGAGAGGAAATATGCGAGTACACAAAAGGCCAAAAAAAAAAAAAAAAGACGTCGAAACGGACTTGGACTGGTTTAGTTCGACTGGGCCCGCTGCCTACATACAGTTGCTTTTCTCTCTACATTATTTTTTTATTATTATTTTGATACCCTGCACACATTTATAATGGGTATTTGGGGTACATTGTATTTTTATATACAGCAAAAGGAAAAAGAGAAAATACGTTTAAGCATTGTCCATATGTACGAAGGCGTGAATCTCGGGGATTATAAGAGCTGAATAGTCCAAATCTTAAATAGACATTATTGTATTTACTAGACAGCTGAAGCTAATAATTTCGATTTGTTTAAATATGGCCTTAATAGGTATAAATATATGTATTATATATATTTAAAAAAATCGAACCAATTCACTGACTTTTTATAGGTAACATATGCATGGATACAAGCAAAAACTTTATTTATAGAACTCTCGCTCAGCTTAGGGTATCTTTTAGTCGTCCCTTCTCAACTGTTCTTACTTGTTTTTATCCATTTCGTTGGGCCCACATAAATGGCTTTTCTTGAGTTCCTGTTCGATTGCTTTAATTATGACCACGTCATTTCGGCTCCAACTGGACTCCGATTGAGACTTCGATTCCGACTCCGATTTCAATTCCGATTCCGTCTGAGACACTGTCAAGTGTACTTGAGTGAGCGGGTTTTGGGGCTGGGCTCGCCAATTGCGATCAATATTAGGCGTCACTCGCTTATATCTGCGCCTACATAGGGTTTATTTTTTCAAGTTTGGGCGTATTTAAGTGCATGGGAGTGAACTGAAAGTATTTGCTGAAGAGAATGTTGACCTTACTAATGATTATGTAATACATATTATATTTATATTTTTTTTGATATGATTTTGAAGTGTACTGAGGAAGTGCTTAAAATACTTGAATGACTGTACTCCAAGGCTTCTATTTCTTAAAGAGAAACACTTTTTATTTTTTCATATTTATAATCTTTATATGGAGATATAAGATATATTAAAGTATTGATAAAACTTCCTGTTCATTTAAATCTCTAGGAATTCTCTTATTCAATAATTTGAAATACATTTCAATTCTATTAATTGATATATTATAACTTAAGATATCAATAAAAAACCATTTACTATGAGAACTGATCAATTTATCAATCTGTCAATATGCAGCAAGTAATTTCTGTTTGATAATGAGATATTCCATTAAATTAATGGATTAATCAGTTAGCGTAAAAGAGCAAACATTCAATAATACAAAACACACAATCGCACACACACTTCTTCGATTAGCTCACATCTACTTAACCCTGAAAATCAAACAATAAGTAAAAATAAAATAAGAGAAAGAAACTCAAAACATTAAAAAAAGACACAACAAACCGAAAAGAAATCTATTTTTAAATTGTTTGAAATCAAATTGAATGATTTTTTGCTTTAGCTTTGACTTTGGCTTTCAAGCAAAAAGAAAACAAGAAAGCAAGCAGTAGTTTTGCCTGACTAGGAGATACCCTGAGAGAAGTTTTCAAAATCTGTATTATCCAAAATATGTGTATACCTCAAGATTCAAGATATATAAATATATATCTATACTAAGTTAAATGACTTGATCTTAAGATTTTCGAAATTCGTTTGAATAAGAAAAAATATGCTATCGCTAACGAGCAAACGCAAAGTGTTATCGATATTTTGAAATAAACTCTGTCTGCATAAGATATATGAGAATCTAGATGTCAAATTTGATGTCTTTAGCTTTTATAGATGCTGAGATCAAAGCTTTCATACACATGGACGGCCAGAAAAACGGACAAACAGACTTACAGGAAATAAATGGAATCGGCTGGTGATGCTAATCAGTGATTGGCTATACCTTCCTGTGTCTGTTACATACGTTATCATGAAAACATTATACCCTGCTTACCCATTTTTCACAAATTACTCATACGCCGCGTTGCACTCATTGATCGTTATTTGCAGTCGATTTTTATTTTTCACTCAATTGTCTTTTACCTCAAATGCAAACGAACAACAAAAAATTGCCAAAAATAAATTATTGAAAATACACTTGAATAAATCTCCACCCAC
>JBAMCK010000796.1:0-34490 GCA_037075185.1 Drosophila pseudotalamancana | reverse complement strand
TATATTTTTGTTCTATTATTATTATTATATTTTTATATATATATATTTTTTTTATTATTATTGTACTTGCTAACTCGCTCTGTCCGATACAGTGGGTTCTATCAACATAATGATATCTCGCACGACCAGCATACGTTTATGTATACGTATATAAGTATACGACTATGCTTTTTTTTTTGTATTTTGTGTATAATATTATTCATATTTATTATATATTTATTTTTTTATATTTTTGCTAACACCATAACTCTGTCACTCTCACTACTTATTCTAGGGAAAAACGCACGTATTTAGCATCAGTATTAGTAGCATTGTAGAGTGCGTTGATTCTGCTTCTAGGTCCTTTTTAGTCCCTCGAAGTTCCTTTTAGGCTGCGCCAGTTATGAATCGGTGGTCGAATAAGTTGTGTGGTTAAAATTGTTTTTTTATATTATTTGTTCGAAATAAAGACGTCTTGTTCATATGAAGAGATAAATTCAATCTGGTATATATGTTGGCTCTTATTATTAACAAAGTATATAAGAGAAGCTATGTCTGTGTGTATGTATGAAGTGGCCTATATTTGGTGTCTGGTATCCAGCGATGTCAACATTGTACATCCTGTTAAAATGCTGACGATGTATAATGTTCCAAAGTGGTACAATGTACGCCACTTGAAGTGGGTTCATTGTACATGGTTTATATTTGTTCATATGTTTATATGTATGTTTATTTTTACATATATATATATATGTATGTTTGCGTGTTAGTATGTGTGTTATGCTTATTTGACGATTCTTGGTGGTTTAGTAGGTGTCGTTGGTGATAATGTAACTCGCGCATATAGTGCGTGCATACAGCTATCCCGGCTTAACCCGCTGAGGTGTCGCATCGGCTTTTTGTTGTATTTTCTTTCTGTACTCAGCAATTTGCTCTCCTGATATCCCACAGAAATAACACACTACTGCTATTCTCCTCTTCTTGATGTCAGATCCAGAAGGGTCATCACGGTCAACATTACGGTGCCTTTGAAATGTGAATGCACCAAGTTCAGATTGTAGCTCGCTTCTAGATTGCAACTTTGATGTTAAAACAATTCGTTGCAAGCGGTTGTCCACATTTGGCAAATGAGCCAGCACAACTGAAACAGCTATTTCCCCTATATTTTTGTTTTTCCAATCAGCAGTTAGAGCTGTCACCAAACGACTAGCGATAGGTCCAAGGGATTTGCCGTTAGTTGGGCGGCGGTTCAAAACATTGCTGACGGTGGCTTTTAAGCGGTGAAGAAACAATTCCTTCAATTCATTCCACTTAATACGAGGATATGAAATTTGAGTTTACCACTCTAACGCACTGCCCACCATAGCCTCACTCAACGCCAAGATCAGCTTGTTTCCTTCTGCGGTACTGCACCATTTTATAGGCATCACCGTCCGTATTATCAGAAAAAAATGTTGGCAAAGTGACGCCATATATCTGCTGCTGTACTTGTATGGTTTTTAAAAGTTAAACAATGCTCGCTTGACATTATTTTTAAAGCGCAGTGATTTTCGGTGCGCAGGCTTCGTCTCTGAAAACTTAACTGACTCGTTGCCTAACTCATTGCATGTCTCGCTACCTCGCACTGAACCACACTCGACGAAAGCGCCGCAACGGTCCTTTTTCAAGCGACAAAATGCAACCAAGCAATCACAGCACAATTAGCGACTGATGCAATATTACTAATGTAATGAAATTAGCATTATGATGAAATACCCAATCCAATTAAGGATTGCTGTAGTTGACTGTGCAATTCCGACTTATTTTATTCAATTCAACATACAGCAAAAATTTTTCGTCTTCACAAAGAAAATTGAAAATATTGGTATTTGGTGCTTCGTGGATAAGCTTTTTTTTTTTGTAGCCATTTATTTTTCTTGCTTATGCATTCCATACCATTATTTGACGGATATGTTGGAACCTTTTAGCGGTGCAAACGTACCATCACGAACAACTTTAACCATTACTTACGGTAAAATGCTTAATTGTCTTTGGCTTGAGTAACGTCGTATTTTCTTTGGCTTGGGTAACGTATTGTCTCTGCTAGACGACATAATTCGCCCCTCCTATTCTATTATATTCTATTTAGACGACATACTTACATAGCATAATATAAAATTTGTTAGTCTATATAGACGATAAAGTCTTATTTAGTAAAGATGAAAATTATTATCTGGCTCACCTCAAAACAGTATTCTACACGCTCAACGAAACAAACATAAAATGCCAAAAAGACAAGTGTGAGTTGTTTAAAACCAAGCTAGAATTCTTAGAAGCACCTGCCATTGCACCTGCCATTGCATTATTATTGCATTATCGTCGTTTCATTGCCAAAATATAGTTGTCAATGCATTATCCAGAGCCTTAATCAAAAAAATAAGCAAATCAATTCGATGACCGCCATCATTCATAATACAGATAGTTTAAGCCGTCTTCTTAACCCCAGTGTAGAAGTTTCTATTATTGTTTACAAGAGTCATTACAATATATTGAAAAAAAAAAATATATCCAATATATACATTCCTTTTTGAATGCATAATCTGTAAAAAGTAAAACATTAGGGACCTTTTCTTCAAAAATCAGGATAATTTTTTCGCATTGACAACAACTTTTCTATAGACTTTTAACAATAATGTGAAAACAGAACTACAATCCAATCCATGAGAAAAATAATGTTCTAAATAAAGTGTCTAAAATACGAGTTATATTGATTGTAGGAACTGACAACTGGTTTGTTTCAGAATACAAAATTCATCATGGATTCAATCATGGCTTGAAAATATGTCAAAATTTAATCGAATATATTAATATTGAACTGGTAAATTGAGCGGCCAAAATGAATATGTTGTTGTTACTTTTACTTTTAAATCTGTATCAATGGCTTAAAGTCAGTCGTGCTACTATTTGTCCCCTTGGATAATAGTCGATCAGGGTGGTGAATTTGCATCTGATTGACTGAGGGCAAATGACCAAGTATCGCGAATAATAAGTAATACAGTCGAGTCTCGATAATTTGTACCCCGCTAAATCGAAAATCGCGATAAATCGAAAAAAATTCGATCCCCTTTACAAAAAATACGTTTATTTGTAAAAATTCCATACATTTTGGTCCCCTCGTTAATTCGTAGTTTTTTTCATAACTCATTTAGCAAACAGCTATAACGCCTAAATGTCGCTGTGCATGTTGAATTCTGCGCTGCTCACGCTGTTTTCGTTTAGTTTGTCGAGTTTTATTCTAAGCGCAACATTATTTCATTGAAATGGCAAATAGACGTACGCATAAGAGCTTATCAATCGCGCAAAAGCAAAACATTATTTCAGCCATTGATAATGGAACAAAAAAAATTGACGTGGCAAAACAATTTAATATCGCACCATCAACAATCACGTCAATTTTATATAAAAGAGAGTTTATTCTGCAAACATCATAGTCTTATTACATTAGAAAATGAAATAGAAAAAATTAAAGAAAAAAGTGTAAAACAATCAAAAATTACAGACTTTTATAAAAAATAATTTGTTGTTATTAAAAAATTATGAATTTTGGTACATATTATAATTATGATTTTATGTACTCAATTTTAATTTTATGTTATTAAAAAATTATGAATTTTGTTATTATAATTATGATTTCATGAACTAAATTAAATTAATTACTGAATTAAATTTATTTGATGTTGATATATAAAAGCCTCGTTTATTTGAATTTTTCTTTTTTGAGCCTCGCTTAATGGAAATCCCGATAATTTGAATTTCCGTCTAATTCGTAAAGAACCTGATCCCCTGGCCATTTCGAATTATCGAGACTCGACTGTATAACAAAAAAAGTAAAAGTCTAAAAAAAGTGCAGAGCTCATGTTCATTGATATAAAATTTAATTCTAATAAAATCAGGGAAATTAATTACTCCAAAAAAGTGAAAATAAAATAAAATGGGAATTGAAGATAAAAAGGCAAACTATAAACTATTTATATTCTTGATCAGGATCAACAGCCGAGTCGAAAAAGAAATCAGCATAAGCCATTCGTCTAACTTCCCTATACTGCAAATCAAATGAGAACGCCCACCATCCTTGTGCTCAGGGACATTTTGTTGCTGCCTAGCTCTGCACTCAACAATCTTTTGACCCACCTTTCCACAATAATAACATTTTATTGTTGACAATTTCTGCCGTTTTATGTCAGATGTAGCTGTTTCTTCTGGAAATGATTTCTTTCATTTGTTGAATGTGAAATCTTCAAGTTCGGTCTTCAGTTCACTCTTAATGCTCAAGCTTGAAGTAAAAGTTAGTCGTTGCAATTGTTGGTCGGGCAAGTCGATAACAATGTTTCTACAATGGGGAAACGCTAAACGAAAAGCTGAAATTTGTGAGAGCCTTTGCGAGTCACTGCCTTCCAACGCTACACTCAAAGCCATCACCAACCCACCGTCTTTAATGTTATTTTCCGTCAATATTATATTTACTGTAGCGCATCACGCGGAGGCTTCGGCGCCAACAAGATCTGCGTTAAATTTCGGCAGCACAACTGTCTTACTATTTGTTGTTTTAGACGCCGCTGATTTTAATGCTTTTGCAAGCCCTTATTTTGCATTTCCATTAACACTCGCCAGAATCATTTGCCGTATTAGGTAGAGAGCCAGATCCCACTTCTGATGTCAAAGTATAATCAAAATCATTGTTATACATTGCTTCAGCGCAGCGAGGTTCGGTCGCACTCAGAATCTAAAACTTGTGTCTTACACTTATTCCTTGTGTATACAACCGAACCGCGCTCGGCGACAGTGACACAACGCTGCCGCTCCTCTAAAACAGTAATTCTCAAAACAACAAAATATAAACAACGAATCACAAGACAAATAGAGGCTGATGCAATAACTTCCATAATGATGGAATTGTCATGCTGGTGAAATACCCAAAAATGCATTCCCATACGCACACACGCACTTCGTATGCGCCGACATATACTTATTTGTGCCATAAGACGACGAAGTGTTAAGATAAAATATACATATCTCCGCCTCCCACATAAATATTATATAATCAGCTACTTGAAACTAGCGATTCACAGAAAAGCTTTTCAATATATATAAAAAAAGTTGATTGGTGGCGTGACATACCAAAAAATCGAATATTTTTGTAGAAAAAACATTTTTAAAACTATATTTTAGTTGATACTTGTAATTTATCGCCTTCTAAAAGCTTAATTTCCTGGATTGTGTGTGAGAGATGGTGGATACCAAAAGTGGTGTTCTAGCGTTTCGTTGATATTTATACATATATCATTAAACATATAAGAGAATATACTTCCGTTAAACTTAAAGGGTGTCGTTGGGATCGACATCAGAGTTCTTACATGATTTTGATTAATTTTGTTGTATATTTCCAGGCTGCGTGGACCTACTTACGTTTGGACTTTTAATTTAAAGAGCAAAGAGCGGGATAGCAAATGGACCTTGGCTGGAGTGTGTTTACTTTTGCAGACATAAAATTTAATGTTATATAAATATATTCTTAAAAAAAATTATTTTGTTTTAAACCTCAATCAAATATATATACATTTCTATTTGAAAATGGTTGAGGCTATAAATTAATTTTTCTTTTTTCCCATAATAATTCCATTTTTTCATCCAAATAACCAAATTGTGACTCTCTGCTCCAACAGAATAAATAAGTTTATCTCTTAAGATGTAGTAGTTATGTTAGATAAAACTAAAACGTGTTATCGATAAACAAACTCGATATGCGCTCGCTATATTACTAGTTTATAAGGTCGGATTCTTATGCCTGTTACATTTTTACAAAAACATACATTGTTCATTTGAAAAAGGAAAGATCAGTAAAATACGTTTTAAAAATATAGGCTAATGGATGAACATTACTTTAAACTTGCAAAATTATCCATTCGAGTAAAGGACTTTTAAAATAGCTTAACCTGATTTTAGTTGTTTTTCTTTTCATATAATAATCATATATTATTATTTTTTAGTATATCCATGTTGACCATAGCTAAATCAAGATTAAAAATCGAACTAATTTATTTTATAGCAGAATAAGCACCTATTCACGTGAAAATATTCAATGAAACAATAATAACGCTACATATTATGGTTATTGACAAGAAAATCACACTGAGAATATCTGCACAATTTTAGCGACGATGGCCAAGCCGGAGTAATGATGGACAGTCTTTTGCTGTCTTTATTCAAATCAGAACTAAAACAAGCGAACATGAAATATTCTGAATAAGCTTAACATAAACAATTTTAGGGTATGCAGCTACTAGCGTCAGCGATAACGCTGCTCTTGCAACATATTGCGAGAATGAGGTTACCGCTGCTTACTATGCTCTCGAGGGATGCCTAGAAATTTAGATTATTATTATTTTATTTTCTTGATTTTATATTGCCGCAACACCACACCACATGCTTACGCTTTGATGAATTTGAGAAGAAGGAAGAATTGACCAGATATTCATTTAAATAAATAACTCAATTAATAGTGTTGCATAATGTTAAATGTGACCAGAATTCATGTCACTTAAAAGTTTCCAAAGTGAAATTTCTTTAAGTGGAATAGGGTTATTCCAACAGGCCCCTCAAAAATTACATTGGTTAATAAACAAACATTTAATACATATTCATTCAAAAACTTAATTACTATTTGTTGCTGTGGATGGATGGATGTATGGGATCCAGCATTCACTCTAAGGATACAGGGAAAACCCAGAAAGGCATGTATTGTATCAATTTAAAAATTGTTAAGAAATTGAATCAAAGAGTTTGTAAATGAAATAAAGTAAAAAAAAATATTGAATTCTTTGATGAGTAACAATTGGTTGGTTGAGTCATCTTCCAGGAGTACCCAATTTGTTTCGGAATTCCACAAACTTTCCGACTGGAAGCGGCTTGTAAGGATGTCAGCAACATGAAAAATGGTATTATTTTCCACTTGCTCTCTAGCAAAATGATATTTAATGTCTATATGTGCAGCTCTTTTGTGACATGAGCGGTTATTTGGCTATACAGATATATCCCTGATTATCTTCATAAACTTTTATGGGGTTTTCTAGATTGATATTTACGCTGTTTATTAGAGATTTTAGCCATAGCGCTTCTCTTACAGCTTCAAACAGTGCCTTATACTCAGCTTCAGTAGATAGGTCTGCTACTGAGTTATGTTTCTTGACAATCCAACAAATCAGATTGGAATCAAACACTTTAAACAAAAAACTTTGGTTGTCTTCCTATCAATCTCATTGCCACCCCAATCAGAATCTACATATCCGACTATAATATATTTTTTTTTTTTTATTAAAATCCAAATTCATATCCACCTTCCTTTTAAGTATCTAAGGACCCTCTTTAAACATTGCCATAACTCTGAGTTCTAATATATCTACTCAAAATATTTATTGCACTGTACAAAAACATTAAACACCCGATAAGATTACGACAATTCATCTTGTTATTATATTTACTTAAAATTTTTTAAATATAAGAGGACTGACTTAAGTAAATCTTATTACGTATCATTTGTATTCTTATGCCAATGAAATGTCGTATTTCTGCTAAATCAGTCAATAGAAATTTATTATTTAAGTATATTTAAAAATCAATCATACTTGTCATATCTCCTGTAACTAGTACAACATCATCGAAATACAGCAGTACGTATATTTTTGACTTACTATCGCCTTTGTCTGGAATGTAAATACAACGATCTACTGAAGGGTTCGCAAATTCACATTCTTTTAATGCTTGTTCAATAACCTCAAGTCAGCATCTTGGTGCTTGGTTGAGTCCATAAATTGCCTCGTTCAATTTAGAAATAGACATTGTTTGATGCATCTTGAGGATGTTGCATATATATTTCCTCATTTAGCTTTCCATTCAAGAAAGCTGTTTTCACATCCATTTAATGATGTCGGTCAGGAAATCCTTTACCTGAGGTCAAATTTTTAATGAAATTAGAAGAATTTCATGTGGATTTAGCAAAAATTACGGATAATCGGTTATTGGCGGAGCAACAACGCTATTCGGACATAATGGAGATATTCAAGAAATAAAATTAAAGGGAAACTCAAGATGATGTTTTAAGAACATATGACCGGGTATGATAAAAATAGAGTTGATAAAAATAAGGCAAAAATAAGGAAAACCAAATTGGTGACCATGTTTTGTTAAAGAGTGAAGAACGGCATCAGACAAAATTGGATCCCAAATTTAAAGGACCATTTGTAGTTACTGAATTACTGAAGGTGGCCGTTACATGTTGTTAGTTAGTGTTGAGTGATGAATAACATGAATGGTGTATCAAGTTAACGCTAGATATGTTGTCGTCGAGTTTGGAAAATTAGATTACAATATCCAATAGAAAAAAAAGAAGTTTCAAAAATATATTAAAGGGATTAAGGATTATTATTTTATTTTCTTGATTTTATACTGATGGAACACCACACCACATCCTTACGCTTTGATGAATTTGAGAAGAAGGAAGAATTGACCAGATATTCATTTAAATAAATAACTCAATTAATAGTGTTGCATAATGTTAAATGTGACCAGAATTCATGTCACTTAAAAGTTTCCAAAGTTCTTTAAGTGGAATAGGGTAATTCCAACAGGCCCCTCAAAAATTACATTGGTTAATAAACAAACATTTAATACATATTCATTCAAAAACTTAATTACTATTTGTTGCTGTGGATGGTGTGCCTTCTGGGAAGTCTTATGTGATCCAACATTCACTCTAAGGATACAGGGAAAACCCAGAGAAACGTGCATCGGATCAATTTAAAAATTGTTAACAAATTAAATCAAAGAGTTCGTAAATCAAATAAAGTAAAACAACAAATTTATAAATTCTTTGGCAGTGAGGAACACTTGGTTAGTTTATTCATCTTCCAGGAGTCCCAATTTGTTTGGAATTCCACAAACTTTCTGACTGGAAACGGCTTTGTAAAGACGTCAGCCACTTAGTTCTCTGACGGAATATACCCGAGTAAAATGGTATTATGTCCGACTTGCTCTTTAGCAAAATTATATTAAATGTTTATATGTTTAGCTCTTTTGTGACATGAGAGGTTATTGGCTATACAGATACATTCCTGATTATCTCCATTATTGATATTTACGCTGTTTATTAGAGATTTATTTTACAGCTTCAAACAGTGCCATATACTCAGCTGGAGTAGATGAGTCTGCTACTGAGTTTTGTTTCTTGATATTCCAACAAATCAGAATCAAACACTTTAAACAAACAAGCAAACTGTGGTACTCTTCGTATCAATCTCATTCCCACCCCAATCAGAGTCTACATATAAGACTATGATATTTTATTTTTATTTTTATTAAAATCCAAATTCATATCGACCTTCCTTTTAAGTATCTAAGGACCCACTTTAAACATTGCTTTAACTCTGCTAATATATCTACTCAAAATATTTATTGCACTGTACAAAAACATTAAACACCCGATAAGATTACGACAATTCATCTTGTTATTATATTTACTTAACATTTTTTAAATATAAGAGGATTGACTTAAGTAAATTTTATTACGTATCATTTGTATTCTTATGCCAATGAAATGTCGTATTTCTTCTAAATCAGGCAATCGAAATTTACTATTTAAGTATGTTTAAAAATAATCATACTTGTCATATCTCCTGTTACTATTATAACTTCATCGACATACGGCAGTAAGTATATTTTTGACTTACTATCGCCTTTGTCTGGAATGTAAATACAACGATCTACTGAAGGGTTCGCAAATTCACATTCTTTTAATGCTTGCATCCGATCAATTTAAAAATTGTTAACAAATTGAATCAAGGAGTTCGTAAATCAAATAAAGTAAAACAAAAAATTTATAAATTCTTTGGCAGCGAGGATTTCTTGGTTAGTTTACTCATCTTCCATTCCAAGTCATGTTGCAGTTAAAATTGTTGCTTTATTATAATGTGTTAAAAACTGTGTTTTTTAATACAGGTATATTCAAATTATAAGTAAGAGCTGCTTTGTTATGTAAAACTAATACATTTGAAAATTCAGGTCACTGTTTTTAAATAATTTAAAAATTATTGGCAGCTCCTTAAGTCTAGCCCTCTGAACGGCATAACTTATGTTAATGACATATTCTCTTATTAAACTTATTAAACTTATCTGAAGAAGATGTCACTGCATAAAATGTGGCCAGAGTTTTTTTCCTGTATGGCTTCCTAATTTTGTTATGGTTTTAAAAGTCCTTGGATTGTGTATTTTTGGTTTTCTGGATATTTTCCTGTATAGTTTTACCGTAAAGGCCGGTGGTAATGTTTCTACCAAAAAATACGTTTACGATCCTTTTTTACATTGATATTTTTTTTTTCATAAATTGATCGGTTTAGTAGTCCACAATGTCTCTTTATACTAATTAATAAATTATTATGTCGTAAATAAAATATAAGTTTGTTATTCCTAAACAATTTATTGTTTTTCCTCATTGAGCTAGCATTTCGTTTATTTCAGGTATTGGGTATTTGTCAGCAGCTGTGACTGCTAAGTTTTCGATGGTCTATGACCATTCTATACTTGATGGAATGATAGGAAAAGGCAAATGTTGAATAATGCCATCATTTAGAAGTTTTCTGATTTAAAAAAATGCGTTATCGATCGAAGTTCATATTTCTGCTTCCACATTGGTTGCATTCGTGAGTTTTAATTTGGGTCTGCTTGTAATAAGTTTTCTAAATCTGTCTTTTGTCGGTCGTCTATATGGTCCGCTTTTTAAAAATTATTTTTTATGTGATTCATTTAAAAATTACGTTCCAATTTAGAAGCATATTGTTCGGATCAAGTACTTAATCTGCATGACCCGTTATTTTGTGGCGGATTGTCTGTAAGATGCTACTATATTTTGGTGACCATAAAAGAGTATGCCCCTTGAATTTTGTGCCCATTTTTTCCAGAACATAAGCCAGATGGACCGTTGTGAATTCTCTCATACAAGTTTAAGTATATAGTGTTTACAAATAGCGTGATCTTACGTATATAGTTATATATGTTTCGTTAGCGTACGGTAAACTGCTGACTGGCTACTTCTCAATACCCGCGGCTGTTCGCTTTATGACATCCTGTTGAAGTGCTGATGTCGTAGAATGTAGTACAATGTACTCTAGTGTACACAAAGTTCAAATGTCAAATGTATTGTTTATTATTGTGGGTGTATAAATAGATCGAAGACATTTAAGCTTGGTGTACACTAGAGTACTAATGCTGACTAGAATTCTATGGGATTTAGGTGTTCCTATCTGATGTGGTTACTCTTCCCCCTAGACTGAAGTTATGGCCTGAACGAAGTTTGCAGTTGGAGGTGTCGGCGTGAGCATGCTTGTCGATCTTTTTAAGTATGCCAGAAGAATAATTACGCAGGTTTAATGAATTCTGTTATTTACTTTTAACCCTATTTACAAAGGGATATTTGTTCTGATAGTATCGTCTTGCCCTTCTATGAAATCATCGTAAGTTAGGTCGTTGATTTGTACGCTACAGTCATACGTGATTAATGCTGATCCATTTATTTCGAATGGTTTTGCACAGTTAATTTCGTTTATTACAAAGATGAATCCTTTTTCAATTCTGAGATTTGTTCGTGTTCGCCGGTCTTTACTGTGTCGCAAGGAATCCCTTCAAGCATATCATACCACACTTCTGTGTCTGATTGGTTGTGGAATTACAGATACACATATTGTGTATTTTGTTACATTTTTGTTTAAAATGTATAATATTATTTTTGTTATATGCAATATAATTTGGTACTTTGAGATATTTTGTATTGCTTAAGAGGTAATGGAACAATATGTGCAAAATTGAAATCTTCTTTTTCGAAGATGGGTATTTTGATATAGAATGCAACATTTGTGTTATTTACACTCGGTTTCGATTTCTAATAATCTATATAGATGCTCTTGTGAGTTTACAGTTATATTTTGATTCCTTATAGTGTTCGTGATTTTTTCTGTTTCTTATATTGATATATAGTTTTAGGATTATATTTAATTTTCTTAGTAGGATACTTTCTAAAATATTATTTAGATGATTATACAAAACATCTATATTATATCATATTCTATTAAGATATTGTAAGACTTTTTCATTATTAATTTGTTCCGTGATATTCCCAAATCTTACAATTATTTGATTGTTAACATTTATTTGGTCGTTTAAGTTTTGAGTTAAATTATTTATGTTTCATTGAATTACTTTAAACTCATCTTCTATTCGAGTCTACCGAGTCTATATTTCCTGTTATTGCTTTTATGATGCTTCCTAACAGCATTTCCTTTTCTACTGTTTAATAATTAATTTCAGTTCTATTCGAATAAAACAGGTGGGTCTGATCCCAAATTTAACTGCGATAGTACAGCTCCTAATGCGAAATTACTTGCATCCGTTGTTAAAATGAAAGATTTGGAACAATGACGGTAAGTCGTTCGGCTCGTTACATTAATTGTTTTTGTAAGGGGTTTTATGATCTTACCAAAAACTGTTATACGTTTTCTGTTATGTCCCGTTAGGCCTAGGAAAGATTTAATTTCCTTTTTAGTAGAGAACATTTTTTTATTGCCTCGATTTCTTTTGGATTTGGTTTAACTTCCTCTTTGGTATTAGTGTCCTAGGTATTCTATTTCTTTTTATACAAACTCAGATTTGTTCATTTGCAATTTAGATTTGCTCTTATGATACTTTCAAAAATGTTTCTTAAGTGTTGTATGTGCTCTTGTAGTGAAATGGAAAATATAATGATATCGTCCATGTATACAAAGCAGTATTTTCCTATTAACTCTCCAAACAAAGAATCCATTACTCTTTGACAAATTACCCGAGCGTTAGCATTCATAAAAATTCAGCTGAGAACGCTGAGATAACATTTTATCTTTTTGGCTTTTAACTTCCTTTCGTTCATTGAACTCGCATCTGAATGGTGTTGTGAAAACTGGAATTTGGTCTGACGTAGGTATTTTATGTTTTTCTTCGTTTGTATATGAGAGTTGCTTACTTTCGTCAAATGCGAATTCTAGATAAAGGCTTTTGCTATGTTGTTTTTCTTCTGAATTGAGGTGGTTAACATAAATTCTATCTTTGAAATTGAATGATTGTGACGCTGAGTTTATATCAGAATGAAATACCATATTCGTCTCGATATGCTGGTTTTTAGTATATGGGATTACTGTTAGTGGTTAATCGAAGTTAATAACTTTGTCATTTTCCATGAAACTAAAATTGTCTTTAGGTGAATATATCCTAATTGTCTCTTGACAGTAAAATTTACCTTCTTTTAGGTTAACAGGAATTTGAAATATATGCCTGGTCGTCTCTTCTATGGATTGCTTATTTCCTATTATAATATCTTTTATGTGCATTTTTAGTTCTATATTAGTTGCTTGTAATGGGGAATTCTGTATGATTAAGTAAATCCATTCCGATGAGACCACCGAAATAGGAATGAATTTTAAACAGTAAAAATATAGCTGTACCTTGTGGGACCACTTGTGGTTCAATAAAGGATGTTGTAGATCCAGTATATATTAGGAATTTTAAGTGACTTCCACATGGAGAATTGAAATTGAAGTGCGTGTTCTTACTTATGTATCTTGTCTGTTTGTCAAGGCTGCGGATTGAAAATTTTCTTTGTCATATAAGACTATTGCGAAAAGTTTTTAATCCTCGTTTGTCCGCTGTTATTTCCCATGTCGGGTTTTCTGTATTGTCCGCTCTGTTCCCGTTACTGTTCTTTTCCTGCCAGATTTGTTTTCCATTATTATAACTATTGGATTTGTTATTTTTGCACGACTCTACTCTCTATTTTGTTGTCCTCGAGATGTACTTAAGTCATACCTAATAATTGGTATCTGTATTGGTTGCTCTTAGTTTCGTTTGTGTGTCTGTTTTGTCTTTGGTTGTTGTATATTTGTTTTTCGGATATAGCTCTTAGGTATGCTTTTTTTAGGCTACTTGGCTTGCTTACTCGTACAGTTGATCCTAAGTTTCCGCCAATGCCTATTAAAAAGGTGATGGAGTACGGGCAAGAATATACTTGTCGAGTGTGCTCGACTAGGACATACTATGAACCCTATGGGAAACTAAGTTTAAAAAACAGTTCCTAATTCATGGTTCGTACGCCAAAACAAAAGTAATGAGTAATGGTAATGAACTTCCTTAGCCCAGTTACTGTTGGCTTCGTAACTAGGCATGGAGCTACCTAAGTTAGAGACTTTCAACCCTAGCACGTTAGGAAGAGGTGTAATTAACACTTGAGCTGGGGATGTTTCTGTTCATGATGCTTCCTAACCGCATTTCCTTTTCTACTGTTTAATAATTTATTTCAGTTCTATTCGAATAAAACAGGTGGGTCTGATCCCAAATTTCATTGCGATAGTACAGCTCCTAATGCGAAATTACTTTCATCCGTTGCTAAAATGAAAGGTTTGGAAAAATGACGGTAAATCGTTCGGGTCGTTACATAAGAGGGTTTTGCAAAGTTCGAAGGTTGCGAAAAATTCTTCATCAACTCTAACTTTGGTTTTACCTTTTAATTGTTTTGTAAGGGGTTTTTTGATCTTAGCAAAATCTGTAAGAAGTTTTCTGTTATGTCCCGTTTAATTTCCTTTTAGTAGAGAACATTTTTTTATTGCCTTGATTTCTTTTGGATTTGGTTTAACTTCCTCTTTTGTATTAGTGTCCAAGGTATTATATTTATTTTCATACAAACTCAGATTTGTTCATTTCCAATTTTAGATTTGCTCTTATGATACTTTCAAAAATGTTTCTTAAGTGTTGTATGTGCTCTTGTAGTGAAATGGAAAATATAATGATATCGTCCATGTATACAAAGCAGTATTTTCCTATTAACTCTCCAAACAAAGAATCGATTACTCTTTGAGAAATTACCGGAGCGATGTCTTTTGCTATGTTGTTTTTCTTCTGAATTGAGGTGGTTAGCATTAATTCTATCTTTGAAATTGAATGATTTTGACGCTGAGTTTATATCAGAATGAAATACCATATTCGTCTCGATATGCTGGTTTAAGTTATGGGATTTCAGTTAGTGGTTAATCGAATTCAATAACTTTGTCATTTTTCATGAAACTAAAATTGTCTTTAGGTGAATATAACCTAATTGTCTCTTGACAGTAAAATGTACCTTCTTTTAGGTTAACAGGAATGTGAAATATATGCCTGGTCGTCTCTTCTATGGATTGCTTATTTCCTATTATAATATCTTTCATGTGTATTTTTAGTTTTATATTAGTTGTTTGTAATGGGGAATTCTGTATGACTAAGCAAATCCATTCCGATGAGACCACCGAAATAGGAATTAATTTTAAACAGTAAAAATATAGCTGTTTCTTGTGGGGCCACTTGTGGTTCAACAAAGGATATTGTAGATTCAGTATATATTAGTAATTTTAATTGATTTCCACATGGAGAATTGAAATTGAAGTGCGTGTTCTTACTTATGTATCTTGTCTGTTTGTCAAGGCTGCGAATTGAAAATTTTCTTTGTCATATAAGACTATTGCGAAAAGTTGTTAATCCTCGTTTGTCCGCTGTTATTTCCCATGTCGCGTTTTCTGTATTGTCCGCTCTGTTCCCGTTACTGTTCTTTTCCTGCCAGATTTGTTTTCCATTATTATAACTATTGGATTTACTAATTTTTGCACGACTCTACTCTCTATTTTGTTCTCCTCGAGATGTACTTAAGTTATACCTAATAATTGGTATCTGTATTGGTTGCTCTTAGTTTCGTTTGTTCGGCTGTATTGTCTTTGGTTGTTGTATATTTGTTTTTCGGATATAGCTCTTAGGTATGCTTTTTTTAGGCTACTTGGCTTGCTAGCTCGTACAGTTGATCCTAAGTTTCCGCCAATGCCTTCTAAAAATGTGAGGGAGTACGGGTAAGAAAATACTTGTCGAGTGTGCTCGACTAGGACATACTATGAACCCTATGGGAAACTAAGTTTAAAAAACAGTTCCTAATTCATGGTTCGAACGCAAAACAAAAAAAAAAAAGTCAATATTCTTATGCAGCACCAGTGTCTCTTCCTCGAGACCAACATTCAATGTTGATGTGACTCAACCGCAACTCATGTATCAAATACAATAGGTTTTAAATTTGGCATCACAATTTAATAAATTTCCAATAGTGTATGAATGAAATATACTAGCGCTTGGCTATAAACTTGCGTATTTTTGTTATGAGGAACATTTCAGCAATAAATTAACTGCGTTACCGCCTCTAGTTCTCTTAATAATTCGCTTTCGGTTCTTAGATTTGCAAAGTTTGATCTGCAATGTACTCCTTATCTCGTCCCAATTTAATTCGGTTCCTTCATCATTTAGGCCTTCGCCAACTATTTTATTACTCCCGCATCGCCAACTATTGTATTACGTATGGTCCTTAATACCATTATTCCTGCCGGCGCCTAATCTGCTCCTCTTATTAGCATCAAAATCTCCTCAGCTGTGGTAATGAACTCCCTTAGTCCGTTACTGCCTTCGTAACTAGGCATGGAGTTAACTAAGTTAGAGACTTTCAACCCTAGCACGTGAGGAAGGGGTGTAATTAACACTTGAGCTGGGGATGTTTCTGTTTATGATGCTTCCTAACAGCATTTCCTTTTCTATTGTTTAATAATTTAGTTCAGTTCTATTCGAATAAGAGAGGTGGGTCTGATCCCAAATTTCATTGCGATAGTACAGCTCCTAATGCGAAATTACTTGCATCCGTTGTTAAAATGAAAGGTTTGGAAAAATGACGGTAAATCGTTCGGGTCGTTACATAAGAGGGTTTTGCAAAGTTTGAAGGTTGTGATAAATTCTTCATCAACTCTAACTTTGGTTTTACCTTTTAATTGTTTTGTAAGGGGTTTTGTGATCTTAGCAAAATCTGTAATAAGTTTTCTGTTATGTCCCGTTAGGCATAGGAAAGATTTAATTTCCTTTTTAGTAGAGAACATTTTTTTATTGCCTTGATTTCTTTTGGATTTGGTTTAACTTCCTCTTGGGTATTAGTGTCCAAGGTATTATATTTCTTTTCATACAAACTCAGATTGGTTCATTTCCAATTTTAGATTTGCTCTTATGAAACTTTCACAAATGTTTCTTAAGTGTTGTATGTGCTCTTGGAGTGAAATGGAAAATATAATGATATCGTCCATGTATACAAAGCAGTATTTTCCTATTAACTCTCCAAAAAAAGAATCCATTACTCTTTGACAAATTACCCGAGCGTTGGCATTCATAAAAAATCATCTGAGAACGCTGAGGTAACATTTAATATTTTTGGCTTTTAACTTTCTCTCGTTCATTGAACTCGTATCTGAATGCTTGCTTACTTTCGTCAAATGCGAATTCTAGATAAAGGCTTTCGCTATGTTGTTTTTCTTCTGAATTGAGGTGGTTAGCATTAATTCTATCTTTGAAATTGAATAATTTTGACGCTGAGTTTATATCAGAATGAAATACCATATTCGTCTCGATATGTTAGTTTTTAGTTATGGGATTACAGTTAGTGGTGGTTAATCGAAGTTGATAACTTTGTCATTTTCCATGAATCTAAAATTGTCTTTAGATGAATATAACCTAATTGTTTCTTGACAGTAAAATGTACCTTCTTTTAGGTTAACAGGAAATATATGCCTGGTCGTCTCTTTACAATATCTTTTGTGTGTATTTTTAGTTCTATATTAGTTGATTGTAATGGGGAATTCTGTATCATTAAATTAATCCATTCCGATGAGACAACCGAAATAGGAATGAATTTTAAACAGTAAAAAAATAGCTGTACCTTGTGGGACCACTTGTGGTTTAATAAAGGATGTTGTAGATCCAGTATATATTAGGAATTTTAAGTGACTTCCACATGGAGAACTGAAATTGAAGTGCGTATTCTTATTTTTGTATCTTGTCTGTTTGTCAAGGCTGCGGATTTTCATATAAGACTATTGCGAAAAGTTTTTAATTCTCGTTTATCCGCTGTTATTTCCCATGTCGGGTTTTCTGTATTGCCCGCTCTGTTCCCGTTACTGTTCTTTTCCTGCCAGATTTGTTTTCCATTATTATAACTATTGGATTTGCTATTTTTTGCACAACTCTACTCTCTATTTTGTTGTCCTCGAGATGTACTTAAGTTATATCTAATAATTGGTATCTGTATTGGTTGCTCTTAGTTTCGTTTGTGCGTCTGTTTTGTCTTTGGTTGTTTTATATTTTTGTTTTTCGGATATAGCTCTTAGGTATGCTTTTTTTAGGCTACTTGGCTTGCTAGCTCGTACAGTTGATCCTAAGTTTCCGCCAATGCCTTCTAAAAATGTGAGGGAGTACGGGTAAGAAAATACTTGTCGAGTGTACTGGGAAACTAAGTTTAAAAAACAGTTCCTAATTCATGGTTCGAACGCAACACAAAAAAGAAAAGTCAATATTCTTATGCAGCACCAGTGTCTCTTCTTCGAGACCAACATTCAATGTTGATGTGACTCAACCGCAACTCATGTATCAAATACAATAGGTTTTAAATTTGGCATCACAATTTAATAGATTTCCAATAGTGTATGAATGAAATATACTAGCGCTTGGCTTTAAACTTGCGTATTTTTGTTATGAGGAACATTTCAGCAATAAATTAACTGCGTTACCGCCTCTAGTTCTCTTAATAATTCGCTTTCGGTTCTTAGATTTGCAAAGTTTGATCTGCAATGTACTCCTTATCTTGTCCCAATTTAAGTCGGTTCCTTCATCATTTAGGCCTTCGCCAACTATTTTATTACTCCCGCATCGCCAACTATTTTATTACGTATGGTCCTTAATACCATTATTCCTGCCGGCGCTTAATCTGCTCCTCTTATTAGCATCAAAATCTCCTCAGCTGTGGTAATGAACTCCCTTAGTCCGTTACTGTTGCCTTCGTAACTAGGCATGGAGTTAACGAAGTTAGAGACTTTCAACCCTAGCACGTTAGAAAGAGGTGTAATTAACACTTGAGCTGGGGATGTTTCTGTTTATGATGCTTCCTAACAGCATTTCCTTTTCTACTGTTTAATATATTATTGTAGTTCTATTCGAATAAAACAGGTTGGTCTGATCCCAAATTTCATTGCGATAGTACAGCTCCTAAAGCGAAATTACTTGCATCCGTTGTTAAAATGAATGATTTGGAAAAATGACGGTAAGTCGTTCGGGTCGTTACATAAGAGGGTTTTGTAAAGTTCGAAGGTTGTGATAAATTCTTTATCAACTCTAACTTTGGTTTCACCTTTTAATTGTTTTGTAAGGGGTTTTATGATCTTAGCAAAATCTGTAATAAGTTTTCTGTTGTGTCCCGTTAGGCCTAGGAAAGATTTAATTTCATTTTTAGTAGAGAACATTTTTTTATTGCCTCGATTTCTTTTGAATTTGGTTTAGCTTCCTCTTGGGTATTAGTGTCCTAGGTATTATATTTCTTTTCATACAAACTCAGATTTGTTCATTTCCAATTTTAGATTTGCTCTTATGATACTTTCAAAAATGTTTTTTTCGTTTCGTTTCCTTTCGTTCATTGAACTCGTATCTGAATGCTTGCTTACTTTCGTCAAATGCGAATTCTAGATAAAGGCTTTTGCTATGTTATTTTTCTTCTGAATTGAGGTGGTTGGCATTAATTCTATCTTTGAAATTGAATGATTTTGACGCTGAGTTTATATCAGAATGAAATACCATATTCGTCTAGATATGTTGGTTTTTAGTTATGGGATTACAGTTAGTGGTTAATCGAAGTTGATAACTTTGTCATTTTCCATGAAATTAAAATTGTCTTTAGGTGAATATAACCTAATTGTCTCTTGACAGTAAAATGTACCTTCTTTTAGGTTAACAGGAATTTGAAATATATGCCTGGTCGTCTCTTTACAATATCTTTTGTGTGCTATTATCCATGTCGGATTATTTCCCATGTCGGGTTTTCTGTATTGTCCGCTCTATTCCCGTTACTGTTCTGTTCCTGCCAGATTTGTTTTCCATTATTATAACTATTAGATTTGCTATTTTTAGCACGACTCTACTCTATATTATGCTTATGTATGTGTGGACCGACTGAATACAAGACGCGAACACATGCGAACAGCCGCGTCAGCGTTTGGCCGTCTTGCAAGCCAACGGCTGCCTATAGCAAAAGCTTATATATGTACATGCCCGCTGCTGCCTTCGGTAGCTGCGGCATATAATATGAAATAATGTATATGCCCTTTGCATATACATAAATACTACGCTCTCCCGTTCTGCTGCCTTCTGCGCCAGAGATATATAATAAGAATTATATGTACCGTAGGTTAGAACTCCATTCGGGGTAAGTATTAAGATGCAGATATACTAAAGAACTCAAACCGAAACCACATTCGCCTTGATTCTTTCAACTACATATTCTATGGGTTTACCATCAGGACTACATGGTAACCTATAAAATAGTACATGGCGACCGTGACAGGACTCGAACCTGCAATCTTCGGATTAGGCAGCAACAACAACAACAATAAAAAAAAATGCTGCAGCAGCACCTATAACTCCGACAAATAACCCATCCATAACGGCATTAAACTGGAAAAATCTGAGTGAGTAGAGGTCAATGAGTTTTGTAAGAAAGAAAAAAGCCGGCAGAAGCGGTTTAAGAGTACGACTAACAAAACAAGGAAGGCGGAAATAATAAGACTATTGTTTGCCACTAACCCACCACTACGTTGGGAGGCAACAATAGCTCTACAAGCGGAGCTTGATCAAATTGATCAAGCACAAAAAGAGAAACAGAAAACAAACTCAGCCTCTACCACTTCATCTAAAAATATACAAGTACTTCACTGCAAATGTAATCTACAAACTTGAATCATCAAATATTGATCTAAAATTAACAAATATATTGTTATTGATAATTGTCCTAATAATGTGTGCGAATATTATATATAAAGCATATCTTTTACACAATAAATATGTAACAAAGAGGGCCTTAAGCCGTGCTAATGATCTTGATAAGATCTAAATTAATATACGGAGACAATTGTAATAAGAATATATTTAAAACAAAAAAAAATAAGAGAAATATTTGATACATGAAAATAGGGCTATTAATTTTGTTGTAATGCAACACCAAATACAACTATTGTATAGAAATAACCCACACTTTGTGAAACATCGCGTCAATATACATTCTGCGTCAGAATTCATTTCTGTGTCACGAAATCGGAAAACAAGTATATCGACGCTTTTAATACAGAATTCAGTCCATTGATTAATTTCCAAACCTTAGAAGACAAAGGCAGGGCTCTAAGCACATTACCTTAAGTACAGGTAAAAGTAAGTACGAATTCAATAATCAATTGTCCAAGCATTGGACAATTTAAAAATGTCCAAGTGCGATTGCATCGTTATTCTATAAACATAAAATCTATACAATAGTTCTATGAACAACATATTGTCTATATAAAAATATAAAGAAATACTAAATAAAATACGTATAGGTTTATTAAATCTTTAGCATGGAATGGGAGCAACTAACTCTCCAAATCCGTGTAATTAAAGAAAAATCTTTGATAAATCTTACAAATGTGTAAGTCAGAATAGGGTAGTACAAAAAGATACCCTAAATAAACATGCCAAAATTCTTGTAAATTCTTTTAACGACGCATGAAAATTAGTGCATGAAAATAGACGTATTATAAACAAATCGAACTGGACAAAAATTTCAAAGCTATTGATCAAGTTACGCTCTAATCTTATATCTATTAAAGAAAGAAATAATTTAGAAATATTAGTACTTACAGTACTAAATACCCCTTTGACAATAGATCAGAAGGTGGAAAATAAATCAGTAGAAATAGACTCTTCTGGGGATGAAGATCCCAATTCAAGAGACACTGATTTAAAAGAAAAAGATCTACATGATTTAACCATTCCTGCCCTGATAACATTATCTGAAGAGGATAATGAAATAGATCAGGAAGTTGATTTCAATTCAGATTCAAGTATATTTGATTCAAAAGAAATCATAATGGAAGAAGCACATGCCCAACGGGAATACATAAAGGAAATTTCGAATGCCATTCCACAATTTAATGGAGAGAAGTTACATCTTCAAAGCTTTATAAGTGCTTTGAAGTTGATAAACTTGACCAAAGGCACATTCGAAAATATAGCTGTTGAGGTTATAAAATCAAAAATTATTTGCTCAGCAATATACAAAGTCCAAAATGAGACAACAATTAATGCAATTATAAAAAAAATGCAAGAAACTATAGTCGGCGAAACATCCGATGTAGTAAAAGCCAAGTTGTCCTTATCCACATAGAGAGGAAAAACGGCTGAACAGTTCACAATGGAAATTGACAATTTACGAAGGCGATTAAAGGCTTCGTATATTGATGAAGGCTTACCGGCCGAGCATGCTGATAAATTCAGCACAAAGGAGGCCATGAATACAATGGTCAAAAATTGTGAACAAGGAAAACTTAAAACAATATTAGAAGCAGGGAATTTTAAAACAATGAATGAAGCCATCACAAAGTACTTACAATGTAGTACTGAAATGACTGGTAACCCAAACTCGATATTGTTCGCCCAAAGAATCCGCGGTAATTATAACAGAAACAATTATCGCGGCAGAGGCAGTGGCTATCGCGGTTATCAAAATAATAATTATAATAATAATTATAATTACAACAATCGCAACAACGGCCAAACCTATAGCTAAAATAATAGTTATAGAGGTAACAATCGAGCCAGAAATAACAATAGAGGGACCTTTAGAGGAAGCAATCAACAAAATCAGAGATACAACGATAATACTAACAATAATTTTAGAGTATCCCTAAATGCTTCGGGAAACTCCCAGCAACCTTTAGATACTCAAAATTAAAATATAGTAAAGTTCATACCATCAATCTCAGCCAAAGCACATTCGTATCTTTTTCACATGTAAGAACTGGAAAAGAACTAGTTCTTCTAATAGATACAGGTGCAGAAATTTCAATTTTAAAAGAAAATTGCGATGTTTTTCAATGTATACAAACAAATAATACAATAAACATACACGGAATAAGCCAAGAAGTAACCAAATCTAAAGGATTTACTTCTATACAAATTCAAACTTCGAAATACATAATTCCACACGATTTTCATATCGTAAGTTCATATTTCGCTATTCCGTGTGACGGAATACTAGGAATCGATTTCATAAGAAAATACAATTGTCAATTAGATTTCAATGCTTCTGAAGACTGGCTAATTATTAGACCAAATAACTTAAACTTTCCAATTTATGTTCCAATAACATACAGTTCTGGCAACAATTCCATAATTCTGCCAGCAAGATCACAAGTTGTCCGAAAAATTCAATTAAATTCAGTAGAAGACGGTGTATTTATTCCGAACCAAGAAATTTAGCATGGTATTTAATAGCAACACCCCAAAATGCATTCATAAGATTGCTAAATACAACTAATACAGATAAAATAGTCAATATAAATAATTTAACATATGAACCACTTTCAAACTACGATGTAGTTAAAACAAATGCCAAAAATAGAGAAAAATCTGTATTAACCAAACTTTCAAAAAACTTCCCACCGCAATTCCATACACAATTAGAGAAATTATGCACACAATACAGCGATGTATTCGGACTGGAAACCGAATCTTTAAGTACGCATAACTTTTATAAGCAAAAACTGAGATTGAAGGATGATGAACCCATATACATTAAAAATTATAGAAATACTCATAGTCAAAAAGACGAAATTGAAAAACAAGTGCAAAAGCTCATTCACGACAAAATAGTCGAACCATCTGTATCTGCTTATAATAGCCCACTTCTATTAGTGCCAAAAAAGTCACTCCCTAATTCCGAAACAAAAAAATGGCGATTAGTAATTGACTATCGTCAAATTAATAAAAAACTGTTGTCTGACAAATTTCCACTCCCTAGAATTGATGATATTTTAGATCAACTAGGTAGAGCAAAATATTTTTCATGCCTGGATTTAATGTCTGGTTTTCATCAAATCGAACTAGATGAAAAATCACGAGACATTACGTCTTTTTCAACAAGCAATGGTTCATACCGCTTCACGCGATTACCATTCGGCTTAAAAATAGCGCCAAATTCGTTCCAGAGAATGATGACTATAGCTTTCTGTGGACTTGAACCTTCACAAGCATTCCTTTATATGGATGATTTAATAGTGAAAAGCATATGCTCAAAAACTCAACAGATGTTTTTGAAAAATGTAGACAACACAACCTAAAGTTACATCCAGAAAAATGTTCATTTTTCATGCACGAAGTCACTTTTCTAGGACATAAGTGCACAGATAAAGGAATCTTGCCCGACGACAAAAAATACGACGTCATTCAAAATTATCCGCTAGAAGATTTGTTGCATTCTGTAATTATTACAGACGATTCATAAAAAACTTTGCCGACTATTCTCGTCACATAACAAGATTATGTAAAAAAGATGTAAAATTTGAATGGACAGATAACTGCCAAAAAGCTTTCGAACATCTAAAATCGGCACTGATGAATCCAACGCTCTTACAATATCCAGATTTCAGCAAAGAATTTTGCATTATTACAGATGCAAGTAAGCAAGCATGTGGAGCAGTCCTAACCCAAAGCAAAAACGGACTTCAGCTCCCAGTGGCATACGCATCTAGATCTTTTACAAGAGGCAGACACTTCACTGTCAAAACAGATCACAGAGCACTTACATATTTATTTTCAATGGTAAACCCCAGTTCAAAACTAACACGTATGAGACTTGAATTAGAGGAATATAATTTTACTGTAGAGTATCTAAAGGGAAAAGACAATTATGTAGCCGATGCGTTATCAAGAATAACCATAACGGACTTGAGAAATATACAAACCAATAATAAAATTCTGAAAGTCACTACCAGAAATCAAAGTAAACAGTTAAACCCCCTGAAAAGAAAAAGAAGATTTGCATTAGTAAAGCTCTAAATGCTTCTAAGCCCAACGTATACGAAGTCATTGTAAATGACGAGGTACGAAAAGTAGTGACCTTGCGTATAACAAATTTTCTATGCTTATTGAAACATGGAAAACAAGTTATGGCAAGAATTGACGTTAGCGATATGTACACCAATGAAATTCTTGACTTAGGTCAATTCTTTCAAAGGCTTGAAACAGAAGCCGGTATACTCAATATCAGCCAACTCAAAGTGGCACCGAGCCCATCTCAATAGAATCTTTTAAAATAATGGGCAATAAAATATTGAAATATCTAAGAGTAGCGCTACTCAAGCCGGTGACCCTATTATCAAATAATAATAATAAAGAGAAAGAAGCAATACTGTTTACATTTCATGACGATCCAATACAAGGAGGTCATACAGGAATAGCTAGAACATTAGCTAAAATAAAAAGGCATTATTATTGGAAAAATATGACAAAAGAAATATCCAATTATGTAAAAAAATGCCAAAAGTGTCAAAAGTCAAAAATAACTAGACACATTAAGACTCCCTTGACTATTACTGAAACGCCACAAATGGCTTTCGACAGGGTAATTGTGGATACGATCGGTCCGCTACCCAAATCCGAGCAAGGAAATGAATATGCAGTAACATTAATCTGCGACTTAACAAAATATTTGGTAGCAGTACCAATTCCTAATAAAAGTGCGAAAATTGTAGCAAAAGCTATATTTGAAGATTTTATTCTGAAGTACGGTCCAATGAAGACGTTCATTACGGACATGGGAACAGAATATAAAAATTCAATATTTGAAGAATTATGTAAAAATCTTAATATAAAAAACATAACTTCTACCGCACATCATCACCAGACCGTAGGTACAGTGGAACGAAGCCACAGAACACTCAATGAGTTCATTCGTTCATACATTTCAGTCGATAAAACAGATTGGGATGTATGGATACAATACTTCGCATATTATTTTAACACAACACTCTCTATGGCACATGACTATTGTCCATAGGAGTTAGTATTTGGTAAAACATCAAATTTACCAAAACACTTTAATAGTATAGATAATATAAACCCACTCTATAATGTAGAAGACTATGCTAAGGAATCTAAGTTTAGACTAGAACAAACATATAAGAGAGCTGGATTAATGTTAGAAGAAAATAAGAGAAAACAAAAAATCTATTATGGTAGAAGAATTTTAAATTTCGACTTCAAAATAGGAGATAAGGTTTTATTAAAGAACGAAACAGGTCATAAGTTAGATTTTAAATATACAGGACCCTATAACGTAGAAAGTATACAGGAAAATAAAATATAATCATTTCAAGAAATAAACATAAGAAGCAAATAGTACATAAAGAAAGGTTAAAAATTTTTATTTCATAATAATTTTATTTCTCATAAAAATATTGCAAGTATGGCCATACATAGAATAAGAACCATACTATAATAAAAGTAAGTACGAACCATCGTTAAAGAAGATCTCTGAGATAAGCATGATGTCAATTTGGTGCTTGACCAAAAACACCTTAAGCTCAATAGTATTGGGAGTTTCTGCGAGCTTACTGCTGCCGGCTGGGAAACAGGAATGTTAACGTTTTCATTAAATTGTGGCAGTGGTCGACTAGTTCCCAATGATAGCTGGTTAGTCGATCCAGTTAATTGGCTTGTGCTGCTAACCACTATTGGCTAGTTGCCAAATGAATAAACACCTCTAGATGAACAGGTAATCACGCATCACGCGGCTGCAGCTACCGAGAATGTAACTGTCGATGAAGTGGGAACAATTGTGGTTTTAGTTTAGAAGAAGTTAGACCTGCTATTTCCTCCATCATTTGATGGCGTAGCAGTCGACTGATCTTGTTCAGCTCCTCCCTAGTCCAGGTGGCAACAAGTGTATTACTCTGGTTCGAGATCGGCATGTTGGCCCTATCACGCTACCCTGGGGAAAACTTTTTTTTTTTTTTTTTTTTTTTTTTTTTTTTTTTTTTTTTTTTTTTTTTTTTTTTTTTTTTTTTTTTTTTTTTTTTTTTTTTTTTTTTTTTTTTTTTTTTTTTTTTTTTTTTTTTTTTTTTTTTTTTTTCAGTTTTGACCGTCTTTGCTTGAGAGGACACCCCGTCTTGAACAACTTGAACTCTTTAAGTTTATGCAGAGTGCTGCATGCCAACCTTTATCAAATGCCTGTTGGATATCCAGATGCGCTACAACGACATACTCCTTTTCGTGGAATCCCTCAAGAATGAAGTTCATAACTCGGTGCAGTTGCTTAGGCGTGCCGTGCCTGAGCCTAAAGCCAAACTAGTTTCAAGGATCCTTCTTAGGATGCACCTATCCAATATTTTGCCAAATGCTAGCAGCAGGCTTATTGGCCGAAATGAATCTAGCTTATCTGTTGGCTTCCCAATTTTGTGTGGCATGATGATGCTGGTCTTCTTCCAGGCGTCTGGGAAGCTTCCGAGTAGAAGAGCGGAATTATTATCTCTTTCATTGATTTTTAATGATGAGCATATATGTCTGGAAACCCTAAAATTCTAAATCTTTCATCTAATTGTTCTCTACATTCTATATTTTGCCTATTTTCTTAATGAGTTGTACTGTTAAGAGCTTCCTGAAGCTAACAGGCAACGAAACTATTATATCTTTAGTAATACTTCCCAATTCCCTAAGTAATTGCTTCGCTCCGTATTGATATTAAATCTAATATATCTAATTATACGTGAAGTGAGCCTTCAAAAGAGCACTTCCACTGCAAATTACAATAATAAGAAGAATGTCAAATTGCTTCCAAAACTTTGGTGAGCTGCATATAAATTTTTGTAAGTCATAATAAAAATATATCGGGTAAATTTTGAACCGGAATCTAGATTATGGTATTTAGATAAACTTCAGCGTTACTGTTTTCGGAAAGATGCATATACCAGTGAACGTATTTTAATTTATGTAACTTGAGAATTTTCAGTGTTTTGGTTAAATGTGAATGATCGTGGAAAAATATTTCGTGGTTTTTAATGCTAGACCTAAGTGCACATATATGACAATCGTATGTGAGATAAAGTTGATTGTGGAAAAAAAATTAATGAGTCTTAAATAAGTTCCGTAGAGTTTTTGCAAAAAATGGATTTAAAACTTCACCCGATGGCACGGGAGGTTATGGAATATGAAATCTACATAATTTTTGCTCCTTAACTTTTCACCTACATGAAGGCATGTGTTTGTGTATGTATTTGGTTCTAAAAAAAAATGGAGTCGCATCTGGTTTACTATTTATTTGTGATAAACTGATCAGTAAAGGAGTTAACTTCGGAAACCATCAGTCAAGTCCAGGTTCGGGGCAGTTTCAATCCAAAACATTTTTGCTGGACCTCTATTAGGTGCGAAATGCCTCGATTGGCTCCGTGCTTACGCAAGCAAATTCCAGTATTATTCCTAATATGAATCATGTTATATCTTATATATTGTCTGTTCTACAACCTCTCCTACACAAATTTTTATTCTTGGATCTAACTATGGTTGTTAAACTTTCTCGGTACTTTCTTTTGAAGCCACCCAAGATAGTTGGAAAGGCCAATTCTCTCAATCAAAATACACGCTCATGAAATTTTCGTTCTTGTCAATGTCCCGGTAATTACATTTCGATACTGATTTTGATTGATTATTTGAATTGATTTATGAAAATAACATATTTCCTAACTCTTAAAGAGGTTTGTCTTGACCCGTTATTTAAATCAGTGAGTCTAAATGTAAGTTATCAACTAAGAAAATTATACACGATAAACTGTCCTGGCAACCAAGTAGCTTGGTTCAGTTTGCGTTGCTCTGTTTGGAATGCTGAGTCGGCTTGCGGTACACAAACTAAAGTCAATCAACAAATGTTATATCTCGCCACGTAATTTTTGTGTGCTGTGAAATTTAAATTAATTTTTCCATTGCATACTCGTGACAAAATGCTGTATACCTTAAGTGAATTAACATTTATATTGCATACCTCTGCGTTTTTTTTTTTAATTTATTGAGAAATTAATATAAACCTACTGTTACTGTTAATAGCAATTTATACTTTAGTGCTGGCTTAACAATTAAAAAATACATACATATTTACATACTTAAGTCCAGATAATGGGGTATTGAGTGGGAAAAAGTAAGATTAAAAGGTAGTGTGGGGTTCTCATTCTGACTCCGCGGATGCATCGCCTTCTTCGTACCAACTGCTTAGGATGATGAGCAATCTTGTCCAGGTATGCAGTAGCTTGGCGGTTGTCCACATATCCGATCCTCGGTACATGGAGTTCCTTGTCGATTTCTCTGTTGCGCATGTACCATGCTGCACCAGTAATTCTACGTAAGATTTGGGACTGCACAACACCTATTTTGTTGAGGTTCGACTTTGCCGCTTTACCGTATACTTGAATGCCATATCTCCAAATGGCTGCCAGTATGACTTTGGATATAAAAGTCCTGAACAACTTGAACGCTTTAAGTTTATGCAATAGTCCTGCATACCATACTCTATCAAATGCCTGCTGGATATCAAGATACGTTCCAACGACATACTCATTTTCGTGGAATTCCTCAAGAATGAAGTTCAAACCTCGGTGAAGTTGCCCAGGTGTGCCGTGCCTGAGCCTAAAACCAAACTGGTTTCAAGGATCCTTCTTAGGATGCACCTATCCAATATTTTGTCAAATGCTAGCAGCAGGCTTATTGGCCGGTATGAATCGAGTTCGTCTGCTGGCTTCCCTCTTTTTTGTAGCATGGTGATGTTGGCTTTCTTCCAGGCGCCTGGGAAGTGTCCGAGTCGAACAGCGGAGTTAAAATCAACACGAGGAATAGCAATTCTTTACGAGGGAGCAGTTTGATAGAGCGATTATCAAACTGGTCCTCGCATGGAGCTTTGTTATTGCGAAGCTCTTTGATCTCCTTTTCCACTTCGGTAAGGGTGATAGGAGCTACAGGGAGGGTCATCTGTAACGGGGTTTCCAGGAGATTCGGCTACTAGCTGTTTCTTGGCGACAATGTCTCAAACGGCTGGAGAGTTTCTTCCAGATTTTTCGCAAAGGCTTCGACTCTGTCCTGGGGGGATCTTGCCATCTTGGTTTCGGACTGGAAATTTCGGTGAAACTTGCCTTTTAAACCTCTTCGTAGCTTTCTCCAGGAAGGCGTCTGTGGCTTCTCTTTTTAGTATGGCTTATACCTTTTTCACCCTGTTAGAGATGCTTCCATACAGTCTATCGATCGCAGGGTTATTGGTTCTGATAAACTCGTGTCTGAGGCGTTTCTTGAGCGTTAGAAGGCCTACTGCCTACGGAGAGAGAGTGAGGTTGCTGCGCCCTTCTCTACGGGGGATTGCACCTTCTGGGGCAGCAATTAGAGCAGCGCTCTTAGCCTTTCTTATGCAAGTTGCTTCGTCAGCTTTGTCGACATCATCCGGCTTGTTTAGCTCCGTGTTGAGATTAAAGGTATTGTTCATCTCGTCTTGGAAGAGTCTAATGTTGGCATCAGGAGAAACAAGCCTCGTTATTGGAGTAGTTCGCTGAGGCGACATTGATAGAGAGGCAACCAAGGGCAAGTTATCCGATGAAAGTTCATACTCTTCTCGCACCGAGAGCAAACTTGTACATATAGAAGTCTATGCACGTGGGCATATCCCTCCTGTTATACGGGTAGTAAGTGGGTCTACCAGTGGCTACCACTTGTGTTGCACTGCTGGTAAGATAGCCCTGATGCGCAGTGCCTCTAGCGCTAGCCGTCATACTGCCCCAGAGTCGATGTTTTGCATGAAGCCCTCAGCGATAAAATTTTCTCCGAGCTGTTCAAGTAACTGCCAAACTAAGGGGTACTCCAAGGCAAACCTGGAAGAAGGTACACAGCAGCCAAAACGATTTCAACTAAATTAGTGGATATGATTACAATTGCCAGCTGTACGTGATTAGTCATGATCGGTTAACCTGATCGACCACCTCCATTCGATAACATGTGTAACCAGCTATATTGAAGTATGAACCATCTTTTCAGAAGATCTCTGAGATAAGCATGATGTCAATCTGTTGCTTGATCAGAAACACCTTAAGCTCAATAGTATTGGGATTTTCTGCCAGGTGACTGCTGCCGACTGGGACACAGGCATGTAACCGTTTTCATCAAATTGTGGCAGCGGTCGACTAGTTCCAAATGACTGCTGGTTAGTCGGTCCAGTTAATTGGCTTGTGCTGCTGACCACTATTGGCTGGTTACCAAATGAATAAACACCTCCACATGAACAAGCAGTCATGCAACATGCGGCTGAAGTTGAAGCTACCGAGAATGTAACTGTCGGTGTAGTGGGAACAATAGTGGATTCGTGTACATAACTAGATGCAGTACGTGAGGTGCCTTGTGGGGCTATGTCTTCCATTAGTTGTGGTTTTAGTTCAGAAGAAGTTAGACCTGCTATTTCCTTCATCATTTGATAGCGTAGCAGCCAACTGTGCTTGTTCAGCTCCTCACTAGTGCAAGAGTCAGATAATTGTTTGTCATTCATTGCCAATTATTAATATTTAATCACTCAAATATTAAAATTGGATATTTACACTTTATACGTGTTTTAATCTTGCTTGTGCGCACTAACAAGACAAAACAAACAGAACAAAAAGTTTGTTGATAAGCAAGAATTTATTGCCTCTCCACGGGTGCGCGTAGACTGAGGGGTAATTATCTTTTTTCGAAAGATTTTGCATAAGCCAAGGCACTTAATTGTATTTTTTTTTTTGCTGCTCACAATCAGCAACAAGCCAAAATCTTTCAATTGCAATCCAAAATAAACTCTTTAGCTGATCCAATCATCACGTATCTGTTAGGCCTGGTGCTAGGTGCGAAATTCCAATTAAGTCTGTGCCACATTTCTCTGGTACCCAAGAAGAGAGTATTCAGCGTGGAGTCAGTCGTACATATAAGCTTACGAGCCATTCAAGGCCTATGTCGGTGTGCATTACCATGCTGTTGCCATTTAGAGCCCTGCATGCCTCCCACAATACATTACTAAACTTCGATATTGGCCAGATTAAATTGCACTTACTCTGATAAAACATCCTTACACCTACTAAGGCAAAATGAAGACATGGTCAGTCAGGGTGACTTGTCCCTGATGCAGTGCTACGACGAAGCAGAGAATATTCTAACCCTGGTGATTAATAAGATTGTAATGTCTCACGACAAGAGGACGCCGATTTGCTCGACGCTGTAGTTAGAGTCACCGCCCTGCATGCCTTCATTTCGGGCTGCCAGCCTTTGTTTCACCAAAATTGCTCAGAGCTGTGCACTAACTCTGGCCAGAGAAGCGGAAGCAAGCACTGAGAGGACCATGTTCGCAAGTTCATACGCTAAGGCTTTGGAAGAGCGAGCCTAAGCAGGTGAAAACAACAAACGTGGTTCCCATGGCAAGCCAGACAGGACACGAAAGGAAGACCAGGGCCAAGGTCGGAATCCACATTTTGTCAAGCGCGAAAAGGGCAGCCCCAGGACCAGACTAACAACAGCAATGCGGTACATCTCCAACTATGACAAAAAATACCACTGAATGAAACATATATTATAATATATATATTATATTATTGTATTGTTTGTGCTAGACTGGTTAAATTGATTGTGAAAAACATAATTATATTATGATCTCTCAAATGAGTTCCGTTGAGTTTGAATGACATTACAACAGTGAGCATATATCTAAGTTAATAGCTAAGAACGCGAGTAGGCCTATATTCATTTCTGAATACAATTAAACCAAAACGGTCGTGTCACGTGGCACTAAGTTCCAATTCTCTACTCTGTGGTAAAAATAGGACACACTGACCAGTTTGGCACCGTATTATTATGGCGCCGGTAAAATCTTTCGAAAAAAATATAGGAAAGTAGTGCGAAAGAACTACGAGCACTGCCCAGTTGGGTGTCTCATTACCCCTCAGCTTACGCGCCGCCGTACAAGAGGAGCAATAAATTCCTGCTTATCAGCAAACTTTTTGTTCTGTTTGTTTTGTTTTGTTAGTGGGCGCCAGCAAGATTAAAATACGTATAAAACTGTAAATATCCAATTTTTATATTTGAGTGATTAAATATTAATAATTGGCAATGAATGACAAACAATTATCTTACTCTTGCAAGACTGAAAAGAGTCCCATCAAATGATGAAGGAAGCAGCAGGTCTAACTTCTCGAACTAAAACCACAACTAATGGAAGAGCTATGCCTACACGAAGCCACTATTGTTCCCACTACGTCCACAGTTACATTCCCGGTAGCTTCAACTGCAGTCGCATGTTGCGTGATTACTTAGAGATATGTGGACAACCAGCCAATAGTGGTCAGCAGCACAAGCCAATTAACTGGATCGCGACTAACCAGCAGTCATTTTGGAACTAGTCGACCGCTGCCACCAATTTGATGAAAACGTTAACATGCTTTGCCATGTCCCAGCCGGCAGCAGTCACCTGGCAGAAACTCCCGCCACAAGGAGGGTGTCTGCCTTCCTCATCCAAAAGTGCGAATAAAAAAAGAATTACGTTATGTGGCGAAAGCGCATCGCGAGGTCAGAATGAGAACCCCACGAGTGCCATTTGTATGTATTTTTTAAAATTCTAAGTCTCCACTAAAGTTTAATTTGCTATTAACAGTAAAAGTAAGCTATATTCATTTCTCAATTAATTAAAAAAAAAAAAAATAAGAACAATATAAATGATAATTCACTTAAGGTATGCAGGAGTCCCTCATGCCACACTCTATCAAATGTCTGCTGGATATCAAAATACACTCTAACGACATACTCCTTTTCATTGGAATCCCTTAAGAAGTTAGTTTCAAGGATCCTTCTTAGGATACTCTATTCCATATTTTGCCAAATTCTAGCAGCAGACATTATTGGCCGGAATGAATCGCACTTATCTGCGCTGTCTTCCCACTTTTGTGTAGCATGGTGATGTTGGCTTTCTTCCAGGCGCCTGGGAATTGTCCGAGTTGAAGAGCGGAGTTAAAAATCAACACGAGGAGTAGCAAAGCTCTGCGAGGCAACAGTTTGATAGGGCGATTATCAAACTGGTCCTTGCCTGGAGATTTGTTATTCGGAAGCTCTTTGAAATGCTTTTCCACTTCGGTATGGGTGATAGGACCTACAGGGAGGGTCATCTGCAACGGGGCTTCTGGAGATTCGGCTACTAGCTGTACTCTTCTTGGCGACGATGTCTCAAATGGCTGGAATCTTTCTTCCAGAGATTTCGCAAACGCTTCGGCTCTTTCCTGTGGGATCATGCCCAAGAGCCATCTGGGTTTCAGACTGGAAATTTCGGTGAAACTTGCCGTAGTAGTTTTTTCCAGGAAGGCGTCTGTGGCTTCTCTTTTTAGTATGGCCTTCTTCACCCTGTTAGAGATGCTTCCATACAGTCTATCGATCGCAGGGTCATTGTTTCTGAAAAACTCGTGTCTGAGGCGTTTCTT
>JBAMCK010000792.1:0-67549 GCA_037075185.1 Drosophila pseudotalamancana | reverse complement strand
GTATTGCTGTTTTTTAGTTATCGATATATCGTAAAATAATAATAAAATGTGCTCAGGTGGCAACTCCAAACTTTTATTGACGAGAGATTTTGTTTACCATTTAGGGTAATAGACTAATTGAATAATTACTAATTGTTTGTAAATTGTAACATAAAATTTGAACAATGAACGAATTGGAAGCTGATGTCGAACTTGTAACGTCAGGTGGGCTATAACCAATGCAATGAAAATTGCTGATTAATGTGCATACCTATATATTGAAGCAGACAACAATCGGAGGACAAGCGTCGACGGAAAAGTAAATGCATTAATTTCGCTGGAAACATTGCGTGAGTCGCCGGTACAATGGCCAGAACGCTGTAAGTACAACACACACATGCAGGCAGAACAAATAACATTTATATTGGTTGCATTTCCGTTCAGTTCCCGGTATGGAGGAGTTTCTGACCATGAGCGATACACCAATACACACCCCAACCGCTGATTGTGCTCCGCTTTCTGCCAGCGTTAACATGGGAGCCATCAATCGTTAGTACACCAACTGGTAAACTGTATGAGTAAGAGTTTTAAACAAGTTTAACAACCATTGCAGAGTTTGCACGCATGCCGCCGGAGCAGCTGGTGGAGAAGATTAAAGCAATGCATGACGAAATCTATAGATTGGGTCTGCTGGAGTCCAAAGAAATGACGCGTGGCAAATTGCTGGGAATCTTTGATCGCGATCGCCTAACCAAAGCGAAAGCCATGCGCAATTAAAACCTGCCGTGGCTGACATGCCAACTTATACATATAGTTTATAGTTTATTGTATTTTAATATATTCTTAACACATTTGCATAGATTGACGAATGCTTGAATAGCTTCCAATTATATGACCCGAATTCGCAAATTGTAAAACTAATTGCTTGAGCTATGCATTTCGGCTAGTCAACAATAAATAACATTTATTTCCATTAAAGCAGCATTATGATATACACACATTGCACTCTCTATATAGATAAGATCTAGTTATAGAGGAATATATTGTTAATATTATGATATTGGTGCCAGGAGCTCAATTTTTGCGAGTTCTGCGTGATATGGAGTGAAGGAGAAGGCACAGTATACAACAACTACCTAAAGTGTGTGTGTGTGTGTGTCTATATATTAGATATATATGTATATGTAACGGTTAACCCAGAAGGAAAAAACCGAAACAAAAATGCAAGGAAATAATTTGATAAATTAGGGATAAATTGTACCATTGGATAATTCAATATATTTTGGCGACTTTTGGCAACCGTGCTGCAAGGCCTTCGAGGTCAAGGATGGGTGCGTCTACTCCTGCCACTGCATGGCGAAGCGCTGCTCGAAGGTAATCCGATTGAAAACACCCACATCGGCCAGCTGCATGGGATCGGTGTGGTAGGCGAAGCGACGGATGTCAATCATGGCCCCATCGAACATCTCCTTCCAGGTGGTCAAATCCGTGACGCTCATGTGTATCGGCAGCTGGGGATCGGGTATATCGATGGCCGCCTGCAGGCGATCGAAGGCCTCCGCCACAGGCCCCACGGACAGATTCACCCAGTACTCCGCCGGGAAGCGTTTGTTCTCACAGAATGGCGCTCCCTTGCGCATGATGAAGACCAGCATGAGGATCTCATAGCGCTCGGAGCTCTCATAGAAGCGCTTGGTCCTCGTCTTCTCCACAAAATCGATGAGCAATATGAGCGGCGTGTAGTTCTGCAGATGCATCAGAAGCTCCCGATCCGTCCAGAGATAGCGACCGCCCTTGACATTCATCAGGCTCATATTGCTGCTCAATTGGTGGAACTGTTGCTGCTGGTGGAGAAGCTGTTGTTGTTGCTGCTGCTGCTGCTGTTGTTGTTGCTGATGATGTTGTTGTTGTTGCTGCTGCTGTTGCTGCTGCTGCTGCTGCTGCTGCTGTTGGTAGTGATGCGTGGTAACGGTTGCCGTGTTGGAGCCGGGTCCGGTGCTGGTGACAACTGCACTGCAGCCAGCAGCTGCATTCGATCCACTCTGTGTGGGCATTCCAGGTGGAATGCCGATGCCGCCAGTCTGTCTAAGGCAGCTAACCTCCTCGACCATGGGCCAAATCCAATTACACCCTTAAGTGACAGGTCTTCCTCTTCCTCCGCTGGCTCTTCCTTTGGCTGCGTTTCAGTTGCTGTTGCTGTTGCTGTGCGGCCAACTAGGCCAAGGTCAGTCGCTGGTCTCTAACTGAGCTTTCGCTCTCCTCCTCTCGCACACACTCGCCTTCACTTGTTGCAATTGCTCGCTAACTTTTCCTTTCCAACTTTCTATTTGCTTTCTTTATATTTACTTTTTTCCCTTTTTTACTTTTTTGTAGTTTTATTTAATCAGGCAGCCGACGAGGACAATTGGACAGCAGCAGCTCCTGGCTGCACGTGCTGGCTGGACGATTGTTGTGACGCGAGTGCGTGGACAGCCGCTGCCGACGTTGGCGACCCGAATGCCGGAGCTTAAAAGGCCGGAGCGAAAGGCAAGCGCGAATGCATCTCGGCTAAGCGACATCGGGAGACGACGAATCCTTGCACTCACACACACATATCAGAGAGTAATGCTTAGCCTACAAACTAATTTTAGATATGCGTTACCTACTCTTCAACCATAACAGTAAATGTATACATATATAGCCATATATCTAAGAGTAATGTTTAGCTACATTTTTATTCTTGCATTTGCGCTTAATTTAGTTTGGAAAATTAAACAAAATACACTTACAACGACATTCCTATTGGCAATAGCTTCTTTTTATGAACTATGTTATTATTATAAACTTTATATACTATTTATATATATATAGGTGTATACATTAATTGATGGGCTCCTGCAGTCGATAACAATCCGAGGCGATTTTCCATTTATCATTCTCGGCAGTTATTACAAATGATTGCTGAAAGGTGCGCATTCCCTGTTCGGCATACTTCACCGTGCCGCTGGCCAGGATGATGTACGTCGTCTGTCCGCCAACGGCGGGGTCCAGGATCGGCTGCGAGTCGAGCGTCGTCAATTGATGACGCGACGAGGGCAACTCCAAGAAGTATCTTTCAATTGTTTCCCGGCCTTGGGCGCCGTTGCCGTTCCAACTAAAGTTCGCCGTGTCTATGTACAAGCGACCCATTTGCTAAAAAGAAAAAACAAAACAATCAGCAAATTGTAATTAATGCAACAAGGTTTGCAAATGCCGGCTGGCTACGTACATGCCGTCGATTGTCGAGGGAGGCGTAGTACAAGCGGGTGAAATCCTCCGCCGTGCGACAGCAGGCTTCCACTTTGGCCTTCAGCTCCTATAAAGACATTTAATAACGCATTAATTTCAACAATAATTTTCATTTTATTTTGACACTCACGCTGTTCATTGCTATTGTTGCGTGCTTATTCGAAATATGATAACCTCTAAGCGAATTGGGTTGCAATTCAAATTTATCGAGGCGAAAGAAACATATGATGCGTGAAGTTGGTTGTGGTGCAATTGTGCGCGATTCAGTTCGCAATTTTGATTTCTATTGATATTAAAGGTGTGTAAATGAGTTACTCAAATAATTATTAAATGATATTGTTCCGCTTGTCTTGCTTAAAATTGTAATAATGACCTACTATTAGCTGATTTGTATTAAGACTGATCTTCCAACGCTCACATTTAAATATTCACAGATACAATTGTCAAAGTACTTTTGCATTAAAAAAACAACCTAGATTGGGCGGTAAAACCTAAATTAGTTTTAAGATTTAGTTTTACTTTAAACTTTTTGATAAAAAACCAAGTCAAGTCGATATACTCGATATCAATTATTCATCGCTGTAGATGTAAACTGTTGCGGTTATACATTTAAATTCATGTTGCACAATTACGCGCCCGTCCACCGATAAATGAGTCTGGCAACATCGACATATTTCACACGTCAAAGCCAATAGCGAAATATCGATAATTAGTTAAATTGTTAAGAGGAAACAAAATTGTACTGCGGTTGTAAATTATGTTCGATTAGAAAAAGATTTATTACAAGCTTCCTATTTGCCCGACTAAACAGTGGCAGTTGGCGTAATACCCATGTACTTTTAACTTAATATGTATATATATATATATTACAAATCATGTACACTAACGAATTGGAATTAAAGGAACCATTCAAATTATCAAAAGACAATACAAAAAATAAAAATTAATTTGCGGTCAGAGACTCTGATCCTGCAATTGCTGGCTGAGGAACTTTTCGCGAGAGCCAGGCTGTTGGCACCGTTCACGTAAGTCCTCTAAGTGCTGTGCAATCTCCTCCAGCTGCTGCGCAGAGGCATCTTTGGCCAAGGATTTTGTTAATATGTTCTTGATCTCTGCGCAGAGAGCGCGCTCCAAAAGCGCCGGCTCCTCGTTGTCGATGTAGCGCTGCACACATTCCACCAGCTCCGTGAGATGCTCGTCGACGGCGTCCGGGAATAGTTCGCGCATGGCTATGGACAAATTGAATAAATACTCTCGATTTGGACCGCTGGGACCGGCCGATGTGAAGATCTGCCTCGCTATGCAAGGCACCTGCCACACATTCCCCGCATAGGAATCGTTGTTCTGCGTGGCCACGTACATGATGACCTCGATGGGCATGGTGGTGGCTGGATATTCGTGAAACTCAAGGTTGCAGCGTTCGTAGCCATTCTTCTCACGGTAATCCAAGTGATTCAGCACGTTCGACTTTTGCGAGGCTGCGATGCGATATGCGACACCGTAAACACGATCCACGGCCTCCTCTCCTGGCAGAAGGGTTACAACACGGCCTGGCTTCTCGGGTATGCCGCGATGGTCGATACTGTGCTGATAGAATCGCCGCTTGTAGCCGCAGACAAAGCCACGCCGGCGATCGATGTAGGGGAAATCCGCTTTCCACACAAGCGAGCCGTAGCCAAAGATCCAGACATCATCCGGACTGCTGACAATGCGCTCCGTCTGGTTGCTGGGCTCAGTATCGAAAGATTGTAGCAGCGTTGACTGCTGCTCCTTGTTGGAATTGTGCTGACCAATGGCCGCGCCGCTGGGTTTCGCGGCCAACTCAGCAAAACATTGTCGATAGATCTGAAGAGCGATGGCTGACAACTCAGGTGACTTTAAACTGTTGCTAAGTCGCAGGTTCTCAACTAAACGCAACATCTGTTCCATAAGCAGTCAAATTCCGTCTGACCGTCTCGCCTTTCAAATATCAGAAATGAACAAAAAGCAGTTGCCGTTGTGCACAGAAATCTTTCAATTATATCGATTTATTTCGCTCATGATTTGCACTTAACTATCGACTCTAATTAAAGCTCACAAAATCATTCCACTTAACTGGGGAAAGATACGGTACACCTGGAGAAATAACGTAGTAGTATAGAAAATATTTGTTTTATTACAACTGTATTATTTTCTATGAAATAAATTCTAATTGGTTTTCAAGTTGATCTCTGCTTGATTGTCTGCCATGTGTATACATTGGTATTAACCTTGATTCAAACTGAATAATTAAATCACTGCTAAATTTACCTTCAATTGGAATCAATATCGATAGTTGCGCATATCTGGTAGCGCCAACAGCTGTCCAATGCAGTTGTTTTGCCCACACTTACAGTTTAGTTCCGGAACAGCTGTGAGCGCTGCCACAGCAACAGTAAACAAAACATTTTTGAATTCTAATTTGCCTTTTGAAACTACACAAGGACGAAATGTACGGCAAGGACGATCGATCGAAGGAGTAAGTAACACGTAATCGCAAGCACTCTGTTGAAACTATTTAATATAAATATTTGCAATAGCAATCGGAAGAATATGAAGCAGCACAAATACTATCACAAGCAGCAGCAACAGCAACAGCAACAGTCGCAGCAGCAAGCACTTCGTGGTGGAAACACTTCCTCCAGTTCGCCAAAAACTACGACGGTGCGCAGCATTGTGGATGTGGCCGATTCCAGTGACGAGCCGCGATTCGCACGCAAAACCTGGACGAGCGGCACACGCTCGCTGGCGCCGCAGAAGAATCGCGATATGCTGGACACATTGGACGACATGGACACGGACGATGTGGATCATCTGGTTGACGGTGCGCCAATCGATGAGAACGCCCGCGCACAGCTGCGTGCCGGCGACTACAAGCAGATGTCGCAGTTCCCCAGCATGGGCGGCGGCCACTTCACCTTTGGCGCCGAGAAGGAATGGAACAACATTGCCGAGGGTCAGACCCAGCTACACACCAAAGCGGCCAGTGGTTACTTTACCCTAAATCTCAGTCTGCTTAACTGCGGCCTGCAAACAATTCCATTCTACAAACGCATGGACTATTCCACTAGCATGTTCACTCGCCAGCAGATCGCTTCCCAAACCGAGGCAGCGGAGCACGCCGAGCGCACCTACCAGGAGCGAATACTCCGCGAATCCAATGGCACTGCCAGTGCCGGCAAGTCCCGTGCGCCCTCTGCCACGTCCGCAAAGGAGACGAAACCCGTTGCCGCTCCTGTCGCTGCTGATGCACCCGACGAGCTGGACGAGCTGCTGGCCCTCACCGGCACCCAACTGGAGCTGAGCTCCATTGCCACGCTGCCAGTTGCCTCGCCGGTGGTGCAGCCGGCGACGCCGACCAGTGCCAGCAAAAACGATGTCGAGCAGTGGCTGGACAGCGTGCTGGACGAGTGAGCTGCCCAATAACGGGACCAGCTAGCTGTCTATACTACTATATAGCATGTACTACTTTATATACCAATGTATGTATATACTATATACTACCATATATATTACATACTACTATATATTCCGCATTTAGAAATCAATATTGGCTTAAACGCTTTTTAGCTTTAACATACATAAATAAATAAATCTGTTTGAAATGTGTTTCGCTGCTATTTGTTCGTTCCAGTTGCCATTTCGTTCCGCCGCGCAGGTGCGGCGCATGGGCGCAGGCTAAAGCTGCGCGCGCTGCTCAACACTTGATATACATATGAAAGTAGAAGAATGAGCAAAGCGAAGAGCACAAACTTTTACAGTGCTGGTCAACAAATTTCTCTACAAGCTCATTTTTAACACTGTGCTTGAATTTTCTCTTAAGGGAACGTGTAAATGCAAGCAGGGAAAATCCTTTTAATCTAATTGAAATTTAAAAGTGGTTTATAATCAAAAAATATTGCCGCTTACGCAGAGATAAAGAGAATATCAGGTAATATAATCTATTAATGCTCGTTTACCATAAAATAAATAATGGAATGCACAGTTAGTCGAACTTGAACACAAAAAAAATGGGAAATTAAATAGAACTGAAACAGGGTTCTTCACCAGAAATATTTACATACATAGTTGATTGTCTGTTAGAACTCGTTCAAAACCTCAACAATTCACAACAATTAATCGAAATCCTTCTTGTCGCATTGATGATCTGACACAAAGCTGTCGTCCTCGCAGTCGGCGATGCTGCAATTGCGCTGATAGAATTCCGTTTCTTAATCACTTTGGTAGAGCTGTCGATAGCTGTCGAAGTCCAGATTCGTCAGCTTGTCGACCATGGCTCATAGAAGGCATGTGCTCAGGATTTGGGCCATGCTGCCCAACATTCTGGCATTCCGGCAGCACGTGATTAAATTTAGCATATTGTCCGCTTCCTTGAAGTTCAGCAGCGAGAGGATCTGCCTCCCAACCATATAGAAATTCAGTTAACAGACCTGTCCAGGTCGGCGGCAATTACATGCGTCCCTCGGTGCAGACCATATAGTCGAAGCAGCGGTGCATGAAGAGATTCCTCTACCATAAAATGAATTTTTAGAATTCAGATCGGAATGCTATATCAGATGATTATAGAACTGCACAGTTTTGTTTTGCGATCGTTCTTAAGAATTACATACATAAATAATTGTTATTATATATCAGCACTTGCATGCAGCCAACTTTACAATAATTACATTTTGTATGAGCAGCAATTCTGCATTTAAATTTACATACATACATACATACATATGTATATATTCCTCATTTGCTACGCTAACACGCTTTGATTTGCGATCGTTCTTAAGAATTACAAACATACATATGTACATGAATACATACATACATATACTTTTGTTTACATATTTGAAAAGCTGTTACTCAGCACTTGGGCAACTCGTGCAGCCAACTTAACACTATTTACAATTGGTATGTGCAGCAATTTTAATGAGCTGCTTAACAGGTTCGCCTGTTCTCAATGGCCGCCATTTTTGTTTGCTGCTCACATTGTTGAATGCCAAAGATTTCCAAATGCATGCATACTGTACACATGTATGTATGTATGTGCGTGCACAGCTGACATTCGCTTGCTTGAGCGACGTCCATACATACTTACATACGGACGTGTGTGTACGTGTGTCCTTGCCTTGCATAGAGCAAGCGACTGACAAAATGCGATTGCACGCGCGACTCGCACATTTTAGCATAAAAGTTACCGCCCCCATTCTCCACGCCCACAGTCACTGCTGCTGCTGCTGCTTGAAGTTTTCTTTGCACACTTGGAAATATCTGCTCATTATGCATTCATATTTTGCAATTACTTGCACACACACACACACAAAGGGACAAACAAGCATTGGGACGACAGCTAAAAGCGCAAATGTGCAAGAGTGAGAAAGAGACAACAAGAGCAGCGCGGTGAGGCCAAAAGCTGACTGTTAACGAGCAGCAGCAACTGTTAAGTTTGCTGTCTGCAAATGGTTATGTATGTGTGTGTATTTGCATTTTTTCTTGTGCCTTTTTTGCTGCTTGTTTTTGTTTTTATTTGCCGTTTGGCCCATTTGCGTGCGAGCAGGAGGCGCAATTTTTCATAGAATTTCCATATTCAGATTTTAATTATGCAGCTGCATGAAAAGATTAACAACTTTTGCACCAAGACGACGACGCATTGTACATACATACATATATATATTTTAATTATGCATGTCTTACAAAGGCAGCCAAGGGGCCAAAGAACGCACAAACTTGCCGTATTAAAAGCATAAATAGGTGGCACACACTCCCACACATATACACCTAAATGCATATGTATGCACATACATACATAAGTGCCTGGCTTCCAACCTAACCTCAAATTGTAATTAACAAACACTCAAAGCATTTGCAAATTAGTTGAAAACGGTTACTTAATTAAATTTGCATTCTAATTTTATTAATTTTGTATTTAAGTATGAATTACAGTTTGTCTTCTCTTAGAATTCCTAGCAAATAATAGCAAAAACTTGCACATTCCTTATAGATAATCCAACGACTCTTTTTAGCTATACTTCAACCATTCCAATTTAACCTGTTTCCATGGGAAATTCCTTTTTTCCCAGCTAGATGCTATCTGCGGCAACAATTAAGCAATTGATCATCTATTTAAACGAAGCGCAAGGTGCACAGGGTTGTATTCCAGATCTAGATATATTATAATACTATATAGTACGTTTAGTATTGTGGCTTGAGCCAATTATGCAAATCAGCTTACAAATGTGTGCGTGTGCGTGTGCGTGTGTGTGTGTGTGTGTTTATGTAAGCGATCACAATCAGAGACTTTGCATAAGTGCGGCATTAGCCAACACTGTAATCCTGTTCCACTTCACTGTTACCACAAAGTCGCAATCAATGCCGACTTTCACTTCAATTAGATGTCATAAAAGCCTCAAATTAGCGAAAGAGGGTTGCACAACCCCCTCCCCACCCCCAACCCGTGAACAGGCAATTGAAGAGTGTCAAGTGTGACCCGAAAAAAAGGAAGAAGAAAAAACGAAAGCCGAACAATCATAACGATAACATTCATAATGATGAGGTTGTGGATGAGGATAAGTAGCAACTACCCTTTTATTAGCAAGCTTTTTTATAGCCGCTACCCATTAAAAGTGAGCGAACAGGGTGAATAGGCGGTGTCGCGAGAAATGTAACAAGCACACACAGACTTCTATGAATATATAGAGTATATATATTCTACTTAGGCATCAATAGTTGGGTTAGTTTTAGATTCGAGTTCCCTTTTGCGCAGCTTTAAACGGCTTATCTCGCGAACTGTAAGAGTTAGAAACATGGTAAAGAAAAAAATAAGTAAGGTCTGTCATTAAGACAAGATATGAAAAATCTATTTTGTGATTTATCGATAACTTGCATTGCTTATATGAAATCGTTAAGAATCGATATAGAATGTTGCAAATTTCATAGTTCTATCTATCTAACATTCTATACAACGTAATCCACCTGTCTAACTATAGAAAAAAGCAAACTGCTTGTGCAGGATATCTGCCAGTCAGTCTCTGCCATCGATAGCACCCTTCTTTTTTTTTTATTAGGGGTGGATCGTTGTTATTGTTTAGCAGGGCAATCTGTAAATTTTACGCCTAATTTAGGACAAATTGTTGACATACACTCGCCCACTTTCAATGTGTGTGGGAGAGGGGGTGGGAAGTGTGGAGAGGTGCGCAGTTGGACGGGGGAAGAGGTTTTTCCTCTGTGTAAACACAAAAGCCAACAGATTTTCATATCATTATTCGTTGATTTGTTGGGTTCGCCACTGTTTTGGATGGTTTTTTTTGTTGCTCGAGGCGGTTTTTCAGAGCTGAAAAATAATAAGAATGCGAACCACAGGACCTCAATTGGACAAAGCAACTGGCTAAAAACTGAAAAGTTCAATTTTAAATTATTCGTAAGCCTCTAAATTGGCAATTAGCCAGAACTCCCAGCACCGAGTTCTGCACTTTGAACCAAAAGCACGGCATAAACAAATTTTCTGGTGCCTTGTTTCAATTTCTCAGTTTCAAGCAACGCCTATCGATAACCAACTGAGCTATTGTTGCCTCGCAGACTATCGAAATTGGAGAGTAGGACTTGTATAATAGGAAATAGGAAACATAATCACAGACATTGAAAGTTAGTATACTTATTCGATTAAAAAAACCAATGATAATTAATTGTCGATAACAATTGGAGAATAGAGAAAGGAACAGGTGTGAAAGCAAATAGGAAAGATAAACATTGACATTGAAAGCTAGTAAAGTTATTCGATCAAGATTATAATGATGGTTGACTATCGATAACTTATCGAAAATGGAGAGTAGAACTTGTGTGAAAGGAGAAAGGAGGGATAATCCATAAGATTGGAAATTAAGCTCTTAGCGAAATCCAACAATTTGTGAAAAACTATCTCATTGATCCTACATACATCTTACATCGTATATCGTTTATCAAATATCGTATTTTGTCTCCAGCTTGACTCTTTGAAATCAAAGCTATTATTGACACGAATCCTTATCGTATGTATCGTATATCGTATGGCGCATATCGTACATCAAATTTTGTGTTATGTCTTTCATCGTCATTAGAATATATTAACACTTCGTGTATCGAATATCGTATTTTAACACTTATCCTTTTAATACGTATGTCGTATGGCGAATATCGTATTTTGAATTTTCTCTCTAATAATGGGTGCATAATTTTTTATTTTTTTTTTTAAGCTGCCCTTGGAGATCGGGATTGGGTCCAACAGCTGTGGACAGCTCTGGACAAGATGAGCTATGCGGCTTGCAACCAGTTTTGTTCGCTGGAGCAGCTGCGAAACTGGGTGGAGCTGAGTCCACTGGAACACAAGTGTTTAATTATCTACATGACCGACGATCTCAATGAGGTAAAAGATTACAACGGCAATTAGAGTACTGAGATTAAGCCAAAATTGTTGGGGATAGATCATAAATGGGTTCGAGACGGTACGGAAATTGGCCCGCAACTGGGAGGAGGATATGCAACGTCCCTTGTTTGTGGCCGTCTGCATGCTGTTCCTCATCCACGGACCAATCGAGCCACAGAAGAATATGCGGACGCTGCTCGTCCGGGTGCTGGGACTGATGGACACCAAGGATCCCATGAGCGTAAGCGTATGTATATGTGTATATGTGTATATGTATGTCTGATGTCAGGTATGCAGGTGCACGGACATGTGGAATATTTGCTGGGCGAGCTGCACAAAGTGGAGGCGGATCAGGACACAAATGTGTTCCACTTGGCGCTCGGATTGGTGCGTGCGAATACCCGGGGACTGCCGATTGGGGTGTGCATGCTGTGGTCGATAGTTGGCCAGATAATGAGCCTGGAGATAACGATGCATCGCTTCCGGGAGTTCAAGGAGCTGGCGGAGGCGCTGGGACCGGTTGCACAGTTTAGTCTGGCCGAAATGGGAACCAGTCAGCTAAACGAGCTGAACCTGCTGCTGGAGGCAATGAACCGGATCATGGAGCGAGTGCTGCTCACCAACAATGAGGACCTCAAGCAGGCCGGCTATCCGGATCATTTCTTTCAAATGCGACGCTCCGACGTGGAGTCCATGATCAACTGGGCGACCACCATTTTGTTTCAGATCCAGATCAATGTACGTTGGTTCGCGCAGGTGAGCCAGCATCCCGATCACACTTCACAGCTGTATATCTATGCATATGTGTATGCATATATGTATATATATATGTATATATTCGATCAGATCGGCGCCCAGGTGACGGCCCTGATGAACATATTGAATCGCATTAAGCTCGAAATACCGGAGCTTATCGAAGTCGAGCAGCAGCCAAAGGTGTGGCAGCCACCAATCGACACCTACTCGGATCTGGATGACTAAGCACAAATCACTAATCAGTATACACTAATCACTTATCGCACTTATCGATAGATCCTTAACGGCCCAGCCATTCAGTATTATAGCCCCAGCCGAGGCTTCAATCTGTCTATCTCTATATGCTCTATGTATATATGCGTATATCTATATATATAATATGTGTATGTATGTATATGTATGGGCATGCATGTTTATGCAATTAATTCTGAGAAATATATGTTGAATATGTTTAAAGACTTACGACTCCATCACTAGGGCGGTTATCTGACACCCTCTCCCTGTCTTCCTCCCTCCCTCCCTCCCTCTTCTTTCTCTTTCTCACTCTCTCACAACGATCGCCTTGCCAAATTTCCAATTGGGATCGCAGCCAACATCGAACATCGAACATCGGCTCTTCAAACATGTTGTAACACGTTGCAATCCTCGATCGACCAATACGATCGTAGTTAAGTTTAAACCTTCCATTGGAGTTACATTCATATCGAAAATCTATTGTATATCCAATTATATTAATGCGTAACTTGCTAAAAGAAATATTAACGTATGTTTGTTTTAATGTATTCCTAGACAGAATCGTTAATCAATTCGATTTCTGTCCGTTTGTATGAATGCATTTATTTCAGGAACTTTAAGTGCCATAGACTTGAAATCTTACATGAAGATATGTATTATAAACGCACTTATTGAGTTTTATTCAAATCATCGATAACTACCTTCGTTTGTCGATGTCGATTATTATCGATTTCATAGGTAATGCTAGCTATTTAGAGTTGGGGCGCCAAATTTGATATATGAGTTCTTCTAATACATAAACATATTTCATATACTCTTCATAAAAAAAATATTGATGGATTACATTTTTCTTACTATAAATACAGAATATTTAGAAATTCTTTATATTCCGAATTTAACGGTTAACGCAATCCACATGTCACATAATACTCCAATTACAGATTCCATTATTATTTTTTATACTTTGCATATGTGTGAAGTTCCTTTAAATTTGGACCTTTTTGTCGAGCTCATTTGTGGGCTTTGTGCGGACGACACAAAGCGAAGATAATCCGGCAGATTATGTCATATCACAGCAACAACAACAACAACAACAATAACAAAAGGCAACAGCACTTGACTTCCGGCTGAGACTTTTAACCGCAAAGGCGGGCTTCGAGTGTTTTTTGCATCTCTTTCGTGCGCCTTGCCGCTTCTTGCTGCTGCTATTGCTGTCGCGCTCGCACCTGTTTCGGTGGTGGGTTTTTATTCACTTTTTTTTCATTTTTCGGTTTCGGTTTCATTTTGTGATTAAAATGTTTGTCATTATCCGTTTGGAAAAATGTTGCAAATTGTGTTTGTGCCGCGGGGCGTGCTGTTCAACACTTGTCTCTCTTCTTCTTCTTCTTCTTCTTCTTCTTCTTCTCTTTGTTGCTGTTGTTGTTGCTCGTTGATGTCACCATCGTTAGCAGCACCCAGTTCCTAAATGCTTATGTGTATGTGTGGGAGTGTGTGTGTTGCATTTACCGTTAAATTGTTAAGTCCTTAATCTGCAAGATAGAAAGAAAGGAAAGCATTTCGTTAGGGGTAGAAAATTCTTTGTTAAACACCTGAAAATCGTTTCGCAGCAAAAAAAAAATGTAACACAAGTCTCTGAGAATGAATTTGTTGTTCCGCTTTGTTAAGAAAAGGAAAACGTCAAACAAATTAAAATTAAACTATGGGCTTGTTTCATTACTTCTGCAGGTTTTTCTCAATTGATAACATAAGACAAGTCAAGTAACAGTATTTTTTTTATTGATACTCTGCAAAAGTCATTCAACATTACAAAACAATTTTTGACATTTTCGACTATATTCAACCAATAAACAACTAACATTTAAGTTTTTCACCGATATTATGAAAATGGGAATAGTTATCCAAAATCAGAAGTATGCAAAATGTGTCTCTCCTCTAGCTGAATATATAAATAGTAAGTTTCATAATTCTGGCTCTTAAGATGTGCGAGATAAATTAAATTAAATTTAAAAAAAAAATTAAAACGTGCCCTTGATAAGAAGCAAACGGTAACAGTTATCGATTATCGAAAATTAACTCGTTCTGCGCGTGCTATAGACAAATCTACTTATAAAATTTTTAAGTCTCTAGCTCTTGTAGTTGCTGAGATCGACGCGTTCATACATACTGATAGACAAACAGAAAGATAGACAGACAAACAGGGCTAAATCGACTTTGTGGGTTCTGCCCACTAGTACACACTTTGACAAAAACATTATACCCTGTTTATCCACTTTTAGTGGGTATAACAAACATTAATCAGCAAGTTACAAAAATGCTTTTTAAAAGGAGTTTTAAATCAAACTAAAGAGAGTTAGAGTGTTATATCAGCCAGCCTTAACGTGAGTGTCACAACATTGAGTATTGCTGTTGCATAACAAGTACAGTTAGTTGCAAATTATTCAAGCCAGAATTACGTTCAGTTAAAGCCAACTTTAGGCAAAGGTACCAACAAACTTTTGACAGCGCCTTTGACCGTCTGCTTTACCGTTATGCCTCATGCGCCTTTTGAGGTTAGCTTTGATTGGGGGAGTATTGAAAGCTTAATGCAATTAATAACTCATTAAATAAATACAAATCAAAGTGGCAGCCACTGAAAACAGTTGCGAGTTCCTTTTTTGCACTCAAAGGATGGCAGACGTAAAATGTACCAATTAAAAAATGCAATTGAAATTTGAATAGCTGCGCAAATGAACCGCAAACAAAAATAAATTCGCAAAGGCAAACGCAACTGAATGCAATAGAGAATGAAAGAGACACAGCTATGAAGGAGGGAGGGAGGTGAATGGGGAAGGGGGACAGCAATGTCTGTGCTGTGCTGCATTTTATTCATTAAATTACATTCACATTTCATAGACAATTTCATGGATAACTGTAATGCAACGACGCTCCAACGGTAAAGTTAACTTGTTTCTTTCTTTCTTTTTTAGTTATTTGCCATCGTCGCCGTCGCCGTCGCCATTGCCGTTGCCGTCGCATCGCAGTTCAAGTGTCTTTTTAATTAGCGTTCTGTGCTGCTGCTGCGCTGCTTCCGTTGCGGCCACTCGAACTATGACTAAAGCCCAGCTACCCACCCCTTTCCATCGTCTGCACTCTGCTATACGGCTCGCCTATTAGAGTGCGTCTCGCTCGCACGCACGCCAGCAACTGCTGCTTGTTAACTGACTCGCCGCAGATTCAATTTGTGGCTAAACATTTCTCGTCCTTTTTGTGTGTTTGGCCCCCATCATCGCGAGCTAAATGTGCATGAAAATCTAACCACAAAAGTTGACTGCGACGCCGCTGCCGCTGCTCGCTGTTCGCTGTTCGCTGCTCACTGTTCCCTCCTCGCTGCTTCCCAGCCACAGAAACTTATGACTGCTTGTACTATTGCTGGCTCGCTTTCGCCCATGCATTGTGCCTATGCGCAAGCTCTTTGCGATTTTGTGGCCCGTTTTAATTGCATGCAGTGTTGTTGCTTGTTTTCCGGTTGGCTGCCATGCCACCCGTTTCAACCCAACCTCACTTTTACATGCCCTATACATACAGCAACCTACATATGTATATGTACGTATGTATATGCATGTATATAGCGACAAATTGATATCGTTTTGTATCATTCGCTCAAGTTGATTTTTAAGCATGACTCAATGCTCGCACGTTTACTTCCTGCAACTGCAGCAAGATTGCCAATATTCTGAATAACGGTGCCTGACTGCATTTTCAACGGTTATGGATATCATAAATCTTATCTTTGTTATCGATAGTTTCACTTTTAACTTACTTTAAGGCAATCCTTTAAGTTTCTTCTATGTTATATTTATATTAATATTTATATAAAATTTCTGCTATGTCGTTGTTGTGTAGTTATCTTTAAAACTCTCGAAAAGTAAGTCAAAACAACTTTTTAATATATAGTATAAATACTTTTTAATATAAAAGTATAACATTTTCTTTTCTGATTAGAAGACATTTATAGAACTTCTAAATCTGCAGAACATTGCATTAAGGAAGAGCTTTGTTGCTTTAATTCATAGACTCTCTTACAGATCTTAAGTTTCTCTATTCAATCTAATAATATTAATTAAAGCCCTCCAAGCCTGACCTTAATAATAAGAATAAAAAATTATTTTTTAAATATGCAATTCAATTTTTTTTTATTTTCACAAAAAAAAGTTATCGTTTATCGAGTGCACAAGGTTCACAATTCGATAGTTCTGTTACATGCGAATAGAATTTGTTGTGCGTGTGTGCGAATGTCTGCGTGCAAGTGTGTGTGTGTGTGTGTGTGTGTTAGTGAATTTGTGTGTGTAAGAGTGTAAGTGTGTGTGTGTGTGTGCGGGTGTATATTACAGTTAATTCAACTAACCCTACGGTTTTTAATAGGATAGAGGTTACGCAAAGGGTTTTCTATGCACATATCGATTAATCGACAGTTCATAATCTAGTTACCGATTAATTATAATAAATAATCAATAACTAACCATCGATCGACAATCATTTATCGAACTATTTATATTCAATAATCGATTTATCGGTAGTTAATAATTGAATTCTCGATTAATCGATAACACACAATAAGTAGACATCGAATGGGGTAACAAAATGTTCATATTGCACAAGATTGTATATATTTGTTTTTTGTTTTTGTTTTTTATCATCCTATCATATTATTTACATAGGCAAGCGTGGAAATGGGGATTTTTTTGGTTTGTTTTTTGGATGGTGGGTGGGAATACTTTTGCATCTAGATTGGACAGCCGTGCACGTAGCTAACATTACGGAAAATGGCGGCCGCTGCGGCGGAGGTCAAAAAGTTGCATGGATTGCCGGCGGCAGCGGCGGCCGCGGCGGCGGCTGCGGCGCTAAAGGAGCTGGACAAGCCGCTCGGACAGCAGCCGAGTGGACCGTTAGACGCATTCTCCTGCACCACAAAGTCCTTCTCGAGCGTGGCCTGATGACGCAGCTGCTCCAGCCGCAGCTGATTCTGTCGCTTCCACTTGGTGCTGCACAACGAAAGAGAAAGGCAGAAAGAGAGAAAGAGAGAGAGAGAGAGAGAGAGAGAGAGAGAGAGAGAGAGAGAGAGAGAGAGAGAGAGAGAGAGGAGGGAGTTTAGAGGGAGACAATTTAGCTTGTGGCTAGGCTTTACCCACCGTCTATTCTGGTACCAGGTCTTCACCTGCGTCTCGGACAGGCTAAGCGTTTCGGCCACGTCGCTGCGATCCGCGACGCTGAGATATTTCTGGCAGCGAAACTTCCGCTCGAGATACGCGAGCTGCGCGTGCGTGAACGCCGTCCGTCGGCGTCGCGGCTTGCGTCCGCTCTTGCTCAGCTGCAGCTTGTGGTCCGCATAGCTGCCGACACTGTCCACGCCACCCCCTCCACCCCCGCCCGCTGCTGCGCCCGGTCCCACAGCTGCGGCCAGCAGACCCGCCGCCATGCCCGCCGCAGCGGCTGCTGCGCTCAGTCCGGCTCCCGAGCCCGGCGTAACGGTGCCGCAGGACCCCACGCTCGACTCCTCGTTGTGGTTGAAGTGGTGCGCCAGCATTAGCTCCTGCTGGCATCCCAACGCCGTCGAGTCCGGCGTCGATCGATCCTCAATGTCTATGTCCGACTCATCGTTCGACACGTCGATCTCTATGAGAAAGGATGCAAAACGATAATCCATTAGTTTATGTATGAAAGATTCAAAGAGAATCCCTTACTTTGTATATTTCAAAATTTCTAAGATTATCCTCTATTTTGTATATATAAAAAAGTTAATAGATAATTTATTTTAATTATGGTTATCATTTGATAGAGAAAATAAAAAATGTATAATATAATATAATAAGATAATCCATTAGTTTATGTATGATAGATTCAAAGAGAAAACTTTTAGTGAACAATTTTAGATTATTCTTTTATTTTGTATATAAGACTGTCTATCTATAAGAGTTAATATGTCATTTATTTTAATATTGGTTATTATTTGATAGAGAAAAGTATTCAAAGATTATTTATTAGTTTATGTATGAAAGATTCCAAGATTATCCTCCATATAGTATGTATCAATATCATTATCTTATAAAAATATATGAAATACTATATGATATAAATATATGAAAAATTCTAAGATTATCTATTCTATTCTAAGATTATATTGTATATATCAAAGATTATCTTATAAGAATTAATATATCATATATGTATTTTAGTCTATATATTTATATAGGATATCGTACGATAAGTCGATCTGTAAGAAAAATTATTCATAAATGTATTATCTTTTATCTTTTACAAAATATTATCTAATCATCATCACCACCCTTTCTTTCTCTCACCCTCTCTCTCTCTCTCTCTCTCTCTCTCTCCCACTCTCGCTCTCTTTCAGATATATACTATATATGTATATAAATGTATACTATAAACATAACGAATAGATCTTGAAAATATTTATAATGTGCTAGCCTCAACTTATCCTAACTACGGCTCTGCCCTCTCTCTCTCTCTCTCTCTCTCTCTCTCTCTCTCTCGCTATACATGAGAGTAATCCTTTTAGCCAGAGCACACTGTAACATTTACAGTTAAGCGTTGCACTTCCAAAGATAGCTCGAATAACGTATCGAGTGCAAGAGTGAAAAGACTTGAAGCGGAGATCAAGAGATCTGAAAATAGAATGTAGCACGCTTTTAAGCGCAGCGTGTCGTTAATGCACTGCATTAAGAGAGAGGAAAGAGAGAGAGAGAGCGGTAAAGGGCGAAGTGAGGTCGATAGGTCGAGTGGTCGACGGGCTGAGAGGTCGATAGAAGCGCGCGTGCAGGCACTTTGGCTGGCCAAAAAGAGACTCATTAACTTATCCAGCAGCGACCGCAAAGACAACGTGTGGGCGTGGCATCAAGTGGGCGTCGCCGCATGACCATTACAGAGTAAGAGAGAGAGAGCGTGGGTGTGGGGAAATGTAGATATATGGATATGGATATTTGTGCGAGTAATCAACATGTTATTTATAACCGAAACGGATATCCTAATACATTTAAATTTGCATGTGTGAGTGTGTGTGTGTGTGTGTGTGTGTGTGTGTGTGTGTGTGTGTGTGTGTGTGTGTGTGTGTGTGTGTGTGTGTGTGTGTGTGTGTGTGTGTGTGTGTGTGTGTGTGTGTGTGTGTGTGTTGGTGTGTTGGTGTGTGTGTGGGATGCGCAACGGGCTGCCTGATTAAATTCACGTGTCTTGTCGAGACGCGTCGCTCAATTGTTTCCTTCCTATTGGAATTTACGGTCAAAGTCAAAAAGGGATATGAATAAAACGAAGAAGAAGAGGAAGAAACCACCCGCAGGAGGCGAGCAGCGGCTCACGTGTGCCCAGCGAGGATTCCACTTATATATATATATATATATATATATGTGTGTGTGTGTGTGTATATTTATATCACATTTGCGCAGCGGAAATTATTTTCGTATTTTAACCCCGAAATGCTTTTGACTTCTATTTATAAGAGCGAGAGGGAGTGGTGGAAGAAGAAGAAGCAGCAGCAGCAGCAGCAGACGGCGACATGTGAATGATGATTCAATTATGCACGTGTGTGTGTGTGTGTGTGTGTGTGTGTATATGTGTGTGCGTCTCAAGTGAGTTCTTTTATTTTTTCGATGAAAAGTCACGTCGAATCAATTTGCGGCACAATTGCCATTTAATAGGCACTTCAACTGAGAGATACGAATCAAATATATATATATATACATGCATATATATATTTATATACATATGTATGTATGAGTACGCATGTGGCTGCAATTTACAGTTACCGTCAACTTATAAATAGAGCAAATCAAATTGTGTGCAACGAAGCTCAATTTAATTTCAAGAACTTAACCTTAAAATATGCTTTTTGTTAGGTTAGGCTAAAGCAAAAAGCTAAACTTAATAGTGTTGGTAAAGCACGCAAGTTTGCTGAATGAGTACAAAATATACATATATATGAGCAAATAGAGCTGTTTATTAAACTCAATTGAACGAAAGTCAACTTAAAGTTTTTTTATTTGAGGTTACGGGAAATTTTTGATAGACTTATTAGGGTTTTAGTAGCGATAGTTATTGCAGTAGCTTTGAAGGAGTACCAAAATTTCAAAAGTAAATGTGTTAAATTAAGTTAAGTTAAGGTTGGATTGAGGTTAAGTTAATTGAGGTTGGGAAAGGATGAGATTAAGCCAAGTGAGGTTAAGTAAGATTACATTAATATTTGTTTAAAAAGGTAGGGAGGAAAAGATTATGTGAGAGGAACTTTATAATCAATTAAGTAAGGTTATGTTCGGTACGAGAAGATTAAAGTAAATCAAATTTAGGTTAAGTTAAGCAGAGTTATGAAGGATCGTTAAGATCTGATTAAGATGTGCTAAGAAAAGCTAATAAAGAAAGATTAAATTATTGTACGTTATGTTAAAGGCTAGATATTAGAATAATAGTAGATACTATTAATAGATTAAGTAAGTTTAAATTATATAAGGTGAGGTTAGGTGAGGTAAGGTTCAATAAGATTGGCTGGCGTCTATTTAAAGAAAATATAGACCAATAAAATTATGATAAGAAGTTACGAGAAGAAATGATGAGAAGAATTAAGAACGATATTTAAAACATAACCTCAAAAACTCTACCGATCAGCTTAAAGGAAGAAAGGAAGAAGGTAAGCTTTAAGGAAGAAAAGTACAAGTTATGAAAACCTAACCTCAAAAGATGTTCCGTTTAATTTAAAAAAAAAAAGGAAAGGGCCACAAGAAGAAGAACTGAAGACTGGTAAACAATAGAAACACAAATTTAAGATAAATGAAAAGAAAGTTGAGAGCAGTTCGAAGAATACATCCGTTATAAAGAAACTAACCTCAAAAATCTGTAATATAAAAATCAAAGTAATGGAAAACAATGTCAACGGCGCTTTAACTAAATATGAACCTAAATTCTGCTTTCAAAAAGCTATTTGAATATTTGCAAGCGCCGCAAAGTATGCAACGAGAAGACAACAAACAAACAAACAAACTTATGAAAGGCAATTGACATAACCTCACATTCTGTCTTGGACAGCCGACCGAAGGCGCGTTGCATATTTGCTAATTGTCTCCAATTAGCTGCCACTTTACATGCGCCACCCAACCACCCACAAGCCTTACATATGCATGTGTGTGTATGTGTGTCTTTGTGTGTGCGTGTGTCACACAGCTCGACAATTGGCCGCAAGGCATTTAAATCTCACACTTTGCCGCAATTAGAAACGACAACAAAACTTTTAGCAACAAATTGAGAGGGCGAATTGTTTTCATCAAGGGCTGGGGTGGGTGGTGGGTGGTGGGGTTGGTTAAGAAGAGGGCGTGTGTGCCGTTCAGCCAACTGCTTGCGGCAATAATTTAATTTTTTTTCATTGTTGCTGCTTCTGCTTCTCCTTCTGCTGCTGCTGCTGCTGCTGTTGTTGTTGTTGTTGTTTTAGTCGTAACTCGCGCTCCAGCAATTTGTCACGTACAACAATTTTGATTGTTTAGCCCCGCAATCAACCACAACAACAACAGCAACAACAACAACAATGCAAAAGAATGCTATGCAAATTGCTCAACACCTCGATACCCGCAGATACCCTGTAAAGCGCACATAAGTATGCTATGCAAAAGCATTAACTAGGCATAGAGAAATGCTCTTATGAAGAGGAAAATCGAAACGGTTTGAAACGGGTAAATTAATTTATATTTTAACAGTACACTTCTAAACGGTTAATCAGAGTTTCAGCTTCTGCAATTTTTTGTTTAGATTATCAATGCAAAAGTTTTGAGAAAAAAAACAGCTTAAAAATTAGAAATAATTACTCTAGAATTTTTGTTTAAATGTTATATGTAATATATCTATAAATAAATAAATAAAACCTAAAATCTATAATTATTCATATTTTGAATAAAAATAATAATTAAATATACATCTATTTTCTGATTTAATGATTTAAAACAATAGAATAAATAATACAAAGACATTCAATAAAAATTCTGTCTTTAGAATATACAACGAAAATGCTCATCATCAACATGGTACAGGGTATCAATTACCCTCAGGTTTTGTCCTCTAATTATGCATGACATTAAATAAAGTTTAGCTCAACAATTACAACTATTTAGTAGCTAATTGCTTTGCACAAGCGTGTGTGTGTGTGTGTGTGTGTGTGTGTGTGTGTGTGTGAGTGAGTGTGTGTGTGAGTGTGTGCGTGTGAGTGTGAGTTGCGATTGTTGTGTTTGAAGATGCAAGCAAGTCTTTAGACTAATATGAAGAGCATAAAAGAAAAGGTTTAGATCAAGATCTAGAAACATTGAAAATACCGTTAAGTAGAAAATAACTAAAGAGTAAAGTAAGGGAAACAAAGTAAGCAAAGTAAACCTAACCTCAAATTCAAATGAAAATTTGTATTATTTTTGGAGTTCTCATATGAAATGCAAAATAACGGTTAATTTAGCCGCTTACCGGAATCGGTTTGTCGACGATTGATTAGGTCACCAAGTAGATCGCGAATGAGAAACGATTTTGAACTTTGCATTTTGATGGATTTAACGGACTGCAGCAGTTAACGCGATGCAGTTATCATTGGTTAACGGTGAATGTCACTCACAAAAAAAAAATAAACAGAAGGAAAAACGACGAAAATCAACACGAAATTCTTGCGTTTTTTTATTTTTTTTTTTGAAAATTTCCGTCGGCAAGTGAAGCAAAGCCAACTTATTTTTTGCACTGCATATTTGTGAAGCTGAAATTAATTAAATTTCTGGCAACGCTGCAGCTGAACCGTTAAGCGCAAAGTCAAATGAACAACTGAAATGCGAACGTTTATTAATCCTTTTAGCGCAGCGCAGGACTCACACAGACACACAGTTCGTACACACACACACATGGAGAGCAAGACTAGAAAAAAGTGAATTACACGATTTGTTGCTGTAAACGGGACAGTTTAGCGTGCACAGCCGGCAGTCGCAGCGCCCAAAAGTCGGCAATGGCAGCCGCCCAACTACCACAATCACGGTATCCCCCGCCACTCCCCCTTTGACAAACAGCATGTTAACATCTCATTTAGCTCTGATTTAATCAGTTAGATATGCTGCCAGCTCGCTCGCGCACTGCGCTTAGTCCTACTTCCGTTACGCGTTAGCCATTTTGTTTTTACAACAGAGCGCAGCCAGTGTACACACAGCTAGCCGACTCGCTCGCACAATCAAGCAGTCGCCCTCGCTGATTGGTCAGCCAGCCAGGCAGCAGCAAGCATCCCTGTCGCAGTGCAACACACACACGCTTTATCTTTGCACGCAGTCTGCGCTGCGTTGCCAGCCTCGCATTCAGCCAGTGTTGCCTGTCGTGAAATTAACGTCCGCATCGTAAAATTCGTTGCCGTCGGTCTTTGACACAGCAAGCTTTTTTTTACGTGTTTTTTGGCTTCGTTTAAATTTGTTTGCCGCCGGTACGTTTATACCCTCAAAATGGGTAAGCAGGGTATAATGTTTTTGTGAAAATGTAAGTAACAGACAGAAGAGGGCGTGACAGAACCCATAAAGTATATATATTCTTGATCAACAACAACAGCCAAGTTGATTTATTCCTATGCGTTTATCCGTTTGTATGAACGCGTCGATCTCGGCTGCTATAAAAGATAGACCCCTGTAGTTTTGTATGTAGGCTCGCCTGTAGCACCCGCATATATTGTGTGTTTCAGATAATCGATAACTCTTTCCGTTCGCTTGTTATCGATAATACGTTTAAGGTTTTGTGAGCATATCTCGCAGATCTTAAGAGCTAGAGGCATCTAACTTACTACATATATATTAATCTAGAGGAGCTACAGACTTTGGATGCTCCCCATTTTTCCATTATTGAGGTAAATTAGTTTTTTTAGGTAGTTGCGTTTTGGAAGACTTACGCACTTTAGTGAGAAAAACAAAATAGTTATAGGCTTGGGAGTGTTTTTTTATTCTTTTTTTTTTAATTCTCACTGCACGGAGTTCAGAGTATCCTCTAGCCGAGCTTATTTTTTATAAAATGCTTAATTTGTATTTTGTTAACCTGAATAAAGAAGTTGCAATTAATAGTTTATTGTTTTGTTTTATTACAAGCATAACTGCTAGATCTGACATAAAAATTACTGTTACAACTGTTAAAACTGTTGAAGATTGACTCCAATAGCTATATTATATATTTATATACGTTTTGCGATATTTTAATTTACTGTATTCTGTATTTAGTTACAGTCAACTACAAGTTGTGTTCAGGTCTTAAATTGCAGTAAATAAACAGCGCTGCCGCATTATCCAACAGTCTGAATTGGAAACCTTTTATTCACACAGTTTTTCCACAGAATAGGAGTTAAACAATTGCTTTTCCATTGAACGAAAATGCAGTGCAGAGGAAAATTCAAAGAAACGAAACGCACACTTTTACAAAGTATACTTATTTATACATATATTTTATATTAATATAGCATCCAATTACATTCCAATAACAATGCAAAAATCAAGCAACTCTAATTATCGCCGACGGCTCGAAATGGAATTCATTCAAGGCCAATACAACGGTGCCCAGCAAATGGATCGAACCCGTTATTAGAACATCCAACTGAATATTTTCGGGGTAGCGAGTACGCATCGCTATAAATGCATCGCATACCGTATTATACATCTTTCCCTGGTTCGCCCGATTATTCACATTGCACAGATGCTGCCAGGCGGCAGCTATAGCCATCGCTCGTTCCCGCTGGAATTCGTTGGTATAGCAGATGCTCGTCTGGTTCACATCGTTCATTTTGCTAGTCGCCAAATTGGGCACAAAGCAAACCATATCAAAGACGCACGACTGCTGAAGTACCGTCAAAATGGCCTGCGTATCCGAATCCCCAGTTCGATTAAACAGCAAGATCTTTGGATTCCGAGAGCTAGACAAAATAAAAAAAAAATACAGATTAAAAAACGACAGTCAAGTGTGCTCACCTAAGAGATACCTTCGTATAGTTATATTTTTAGATAGCGATTTAAATTGTGCAGCAGAGCGTACATACGAACGCTATAACATTTTTTTATGATCCCATCTTACTGAAATTCTTGAAATGTGTTAATTACAGTAAACTGCGAAGCTCAATTTTCAATCCAAAATTTTAAGTTTGCCATATATGTGTCTCCTTTAGCTCAACACATATGTATATATTAAGTCTAAAACCTCTAACTCTTAAGATTGGCAATATATGCTCGGCAAACTAAATCGTTTTATCGATAACAAGCAAACGGATAGAGTTATCGATTATCGAAAATAAACACGATATGCACGGGCTATTGGAGAACTAACATACAAAATTTCAAGTCTTCAACTCTTGTAGTTGCTGAGATCGACGTGTTCATACATGTATACAGACAGACGGAAGGGCTAAGTCGACTTAACTGTTGATGCCTTTCACAAAAACAATATACCCTGCTTACATATTTCAATGGATACAGGGTATAATTAGAGACTTGATAGTTGGTATATATATTATATAAAACTACCTTATCCCTTTTTTACAAATATACAGGTCATGCATAAAATGATTTCTATGCGCGCTCTTCTAAATGTAAGAACTGTTTTATCTCGAGAACTACTTAGGCTAGGGACTTGAAATTTTGAATATATGTTCATATATACATTATCTACATCCAGACTATACCTTTACGCAATAATTTGTGTATAGGCTAGACTATTAAAAGAAGCAGAGTCGACTTTAGCACTCTTTTAGATAAATATAGACGTGAATTGATAAAGTCAGATATATGTATAGCTAAGGGTATATATAAATATATATAGATAGAGATAGAGCTAAAATTGAAGTACCTCAGGGCTGTGCTCTTTCGGAACCAGTCGCAGCAGACGCGGATGCTCTCGACGGTGTGGGCTCCATCGAGATGGATTCGCATATTTTGGTACTCGACCAGCTGGCAGCGACCTGGCCAATTGACCTGGCTTAAGCCCCGTAGCACCTCGTCGCTGATCTGGGGGCTATTGATGACGTAATCCCGATGCAATCGACCCGAACTCTGGCGCAGCCAATCGTATGCCAATTGAATGGCCAGCGGTCCATTGAGCCGCACAAATTCGTTGTAGGTATCAAAATTGTTCTGATAGGGGTTGCCTTTCAAGGAAGTCGACGGGCTGCACACCTGGTGCACTTGCGCACACTTTTCCTCAGCCCGATCGTAGATCACCTGCAGACATTCCGGCTGTGTGACATGCGTATAGACGTGCGCTTCAGGCTTTATGATGCCGGCCTTCTGCCAGGCGATCTGCTTCAGCGTCTTGCCCAGCAGCTGGGTGTGCTCCAAGCCGAGGGTCGTGATGCCGGCTGTGCGAACATTACGCAATATGTTCGTGCAGTCCAACTGGCCGCCCATCCCCACCTCGAGGATGGCGACATCCACAGCCTCCGCGATGAACACATGGTAGGCCATTATCGTCAGGAACATAAAGAATGGCGGCATATCCTTTTCGTGTTCCCGATGGAGCATCAGTCGATTGTAAATCAGCCAAAAGAAATGCGTAAACTTATCCTTGGCCAGCGGCTCCCCATTTATCCGTATTCGTTCGTTCGTCGAGACCAAATGGGGCGAACTATAAAATCCGGTCCGTGCTCCATACTGCCGTAGAATCGACTCCGTCAATGCACACGTGGAACCCTGAAAAGTGAGAACAAATCCGTAATTGAAAACGAATCGAAGCAAATAATTATGAAATACACAATCAACTGCAATCCATATGGACATATGTGCAATCAATATGTGGTGTGTATGTGTGCATGTATATAGAGACATATGGAAATACACAATTAACACCTAATCAGTTTTAGTTTTCAGTTATCAGTTGACATATTAAGAGAGCGCTGAGGCTACACTGCACAAAATCATCTACAAGCACAAACAAAATAGCAAAAATTGAAATCTTAGTTTGTATTTTCTATACAAAAACTGTTATTAAATAAAACATTGATCTTTAATATGGCATATATAATATTTATAACAAACATTGAAAAATAAAAATAATTAAATATTAAAAAAAGGTAAAACTGTAAAATGAAAACTGTTATACAAGAAAGTACCATTTGTATAACATTTATATAATGAAATGAAAATTAAAATATAATAAGAATATATAGAATAAAAAATGCTATAAAATAGTGCTAAACATTTCAACGCAAGTAAAAAATTTATAGATCAAATATAAAGATATAAAAATACAAATTTGAGTAAAAAAAATTAAGATCTCTAGTAGACTTTATCAGAATCTGATACTTTGTGAATAAAAACCTTGTTGTTTAAAAAGAAAAAGGAAAAAAGCACTTCATATTAAGTTAATCTAATCTTAAAGTTCGCTTTCCGGTAATCATTTATTTTATTCATTTTTGCTATTTTGTGTTCTTTGCTTTTATTTTGAATTATGATGAAATGTAAAAAATTACATAATTCAATTTAAAAAAAAAAACCTTGAAAATTTGGATTTCCCTTTTTAATTCGTTTAAAAATTCTTTTGTATGTATTTTCATTCAATATTTAACAAAGCATTTTGTAACTCCGAATAAATTTGTTTTTGAATTCGGTCTTACGTCACTTTTTTTTTATAGAAAACTTGTTTTAAATTACAAATTTTTTGTTTTTGATTATTTCAAATTTAAGCATGAATAATTTTTCGCTGTGTAGTTGCAAACGCGATCAGAAACGAACTTTGTTTATTTATTTTTTCTATTGTCATTTTCTTCTTTTTTTGTTATTTGTCAAGCTCAGTTAGTGTTAATTTCAATAGGTTTGTTTATAGGTGGCCAAAACAATGAAAACACAACTAATAATTATAATTGGTTTACGCTCGACTGAAGCATACCCTAAATCAAATGACGATCTAATTTTCAATTATTCGAAACCGGTTTTTCAAAAAAAAAAATATATTTATATACAAAAGAAAGCTCTTAAAGTTGAATTTAAAGATCTGACTTAGTAAATCCAAATAAAATAATAAATAAATTCTGCATTCGCTATATACGAATTTACCTAACCATATTTCGCTATATACGAATTTACCTAACCATATTTCAAGTCTATAGCTTTTATCGATATGGAGATCGAAGCGTTAATGCAGATGGCAATACAAGAAATCTCCGACAAAAACATAAAACATTTTTGAATAGGTTTTGGGTATTACTTACCTTGCCTTTGGTGCCGGCCACATGGATCACCGAGAGCTTCTCCACTTCAGCCAAGGTTAATCCACTTCTCTCCAAAAATTTAAGGGTATTTCCCAATGTATCCGGCCTCTTGTTAATGGAATTCTGAATGCTTTCCCTATTCGACTGCAAATTCGTGAGTTCCTGAATAGCAACCTAATAAAGTAACAAAAAAAAAAAAACAAACTCTAAAACCACAAAAAAAAAAACAAAATATCGAAAAAGAAATCAAAAAAAAAGAGATCTTACAGCATAGCCCATATTATTGTATGCCAATCTTTTGGCATCTTGACTGTTGGTTTTATCTGTTATGCGTGGATTCCTAGTGGACAAAACCAGCTCCATAAATGATAATTTGGTTCCATCTTCGTGTGCTGTCGCCCAGCCATTGCTCTCGGCCCGTGGCTTCGCTTGTGTCTTCAAAATGGGCGGTTTTGTGGACAACTCGCGCACCTTTATAACGTTCATCCGTCCGGCGGTGTTCGGCAATTGCACATGCAGGTAGTTCTTCGATATTTTACGTACTAATCGTAGCGGTTTCCGCAAGAGCATGTTATTATTTATAACGTTCTCTTCTGTAAAGCTCCCACTCCCACTCTCTCTCGGTCTCTCTCTCTCTCACTCTTTATCTCTCTGTCTCTTCCTCTCTGTCTGTGTCGTTGCGCATTGGTAAACGGCAAACGGTGCTAAAACAATCGCTAAAATACATTTGATTAGAGAGTAAGTGAAATTGATAGATTTATAATATAAACAAAATATAAATGCCTGTGCGGAGAGCAAGCGATTAGATAAGACCGATCTGTGTCACAAATTACGCATGCAAGGCATGACAATCAACATTTTGCATTGTAATAACAAAATCAAAATTCAAAGATAACAGCCATTTAGCTAATTTAGATATGTCGCCACTAGCGATAACGATAAACGAACAGCAACGCAACACAAAACAAAAGCAAAAAGGGTGGCAGCTCAGCGTCCACACGCACGCACATACTCAGGCAAGTAGACACGAAATCATTGACACACACACAGGCGCACGCACGCCCATCGTTGTATTTACATTTTTTTTTACTTTGTTTCTCTTATGTGTTTTGTTTTTGTTTTTTTTTTTTTGTGCTTTTAGAATTCACAGCGAATTTTCATAATATAAAGAATGTCAAACGTGGCCGTCATTTGCAGCGTGCCGCAGGTGGCAAGCACAGTCGGTTGTGTGGCGCCAACATCAACATAGGTTGCCAACTCTCGTATAAACAGTGAAAAACATTTATAATTTGTAATTCAGTGTAAGGCCGAAAACAGAAACCGCGTTTTTACTACAGCACGTTTAAAGCGGACGTGTGACTGGCAAAAGAACGCGAAACAGTGTTAGAAAGAATATGAAATAAATTTTAAGGTCAGCGCTTGCTGTGTGTGTGTGTGTGTGTGTATATGTATATGCTTTCGTGTGGACGAGCGTGTGTATGCATGTGTGCACGCGTGCTTAATAAACAATATCAAAAGTATGACTGAAACATCGGTTCAAACTGCCAGGTAAACATTTATTTTAATACATAATGCTGCATAAATTGCTAATCTGTGTGCGTGTTTACAGCAATTCGTCGCGATTGGGCGACTGCGAAGTGTGCGCCAGACAAGCGGCGCGCTACGCGTGCCCCAAATGCGAGGTGAAAACCTGCTGTGTGGCATGTGTTCAGATCCACAAGCGGGAGCTGCAGTGCGACGGCAAGCGGAACCGAACGAAATTCATGCCCATCAGCGAGATGACCGAGCGTGAGTTCATGAGCGATTATTGCTTCCTGGAGGAATGCACCCGCTATGCCGAGCAACGGAAGCAGGATCGGAGCAAGCATTGCACACAACAGCAGCGACAGCTGCCGCTGCCGTTGCATCGATTGCGTGTGGCTGCCACACAACGCGGCACTCGCCTGCAGTTTCTCCTGGCCAACTTTAGCCGGCACAAGGAGAACGGCACGTTTCTTAATTGGAGGGAGCGACGCATCTATTGGTACGTCGAATGGCTGTTTGTGCATGCCGAAGGCGAGGCGACACGTTTTACGGACAAACGCTGTAACGAGGAGCAGACGCTGGCCCAGCTGCTGAACAAGTATCTGGATGTGCTGGAGCAGCCGGGTAGCGAGCAGAGGAAGCTGCTGCAGCATCACCAGAGAGCGGGCATTGGCCAGGTGAGCATCTGGCTGCGAGCCGAGGGAGTGCGTCGCAGCGGGCAGCGCTGCTATCGACTTGCTGCACACAAGACCCTGCGCGCCAATCTCGCCGGCAAGACGGTTGTGGAGTACCCGGCCATCTACATTAGCTACGATTCGCGACCGCCAAGCGGTTACGATATCGTTGACAGCGGTAAGAAGAACGCTCGTTCATATTTCACGCCTCTCTTCTCACGTCTTTCCTCTCCTGCAGATGAGGAAGTGGAGGCAGCTAAGAGCAGCGAAGTAACTGCCCCGACGCAGCCGCCAGCAAAGCGGAGCAAAGCTTCGGTCGCGCAGCCAACGGACCTGGAGGACATTTACCATCTGGCAGCCAGTTTTCGAGCCGAGCAGGAGGACGACTCCTCGGAGAGCAGCAGCGAGGAGCTGTCCAGCGAAACAGAGGCGCCACCAAATTGAACTTCAGCAAATGCAACGCATTAGATTTAAGCCCAAAGTTAGCGTAATTTCAAATAATTTATATTTAAGCCTTAGCTGTTCGTTTTTTTTTTATGGATATAAACTTACGAATTGGTAAGACGCGGAATTGTTGAATTTCGAAATATTTCCAAAAATGTACATCTGTTTTTTCATTAACCTCAAAGAAAGCTTTATTTTCCGAGGGTCGACTGGTAAATACCATTGCAGCAACAAAGATATATTTTTATACATTATAATCATAACTGAGCTACTAAAAATTGTTATAGACTTAAGATTGTGTACAGCTAAAGAATACATTTATATACAACCTAAATATATGTTGCCAGATTATACAAAAATTAGTAAGTGCAAATAATGCAACAAAATTTGCAATCTATAAAATGAAAAAAAAAAACTATTTTGAATAAATATATTTTGAAATGTTTATAAACAATGCAAAAAACAGATTCAATTTTTGCAACTTGGAACTTGAAACTTTTATTTCCTGCCGAGTCCTTAAGTGAACCAGTTGTTGCAGCCCTGAACGAAGCCTGTTCCGCGAACCACACGTGATCGGAACCACCGGCAATGCAGCCATGCAAATGATTATTGAACAACTTTGTTGGCCATCTCTTTTCCACACATGCACTCTAATTTATCATTGCCCATGCTATTGCGGCCCATTCTTATCGCGCGCATGTGCTTGCAACTCTCTCTCTCTCTCTCTCTTGCCTCCTCTGTGGAAACACGGATATTCAATATGTTTACCATGAATTTATTTATTTCGTTTTATTTAGGCTAATTAAATTATAAGTTTTAAACCACGCTCTCATTTATCGTTTCATAGTAGTTGTAATGGGAAGGAAAAAACGTCAGTTAGATTCCGTATATATGTATATGCATATACGTACACACATAAATATGTATGAGTGCATCTATTCTAAATTTGTGTACAATTTGTAACTATTTTTCTCTTGTGGGGGAAAGAAAAAAGGGTTAAAGTTTGTTTTATGCAATGTTTTTGTTTTTTCTGCCATCGCATTTAGCTCAACTATTTAATTTAACGATTCAATTTTTTGCCACCAATTTGTTGCTTTTGTACATTATACATATACATAATAAATATATATATACATATATATTTGTATATATATTATATTTCATTTTGTCTTGTTTAATATCAATTTGTTTATTTTTGCCTGCACCAGTTTTTTTTTGTGTTTTGTTTTAAGTTTTTAAGCTAAATAAAAATTAAATTAACTGATTTAAAAAAATAATAATAAACACATAGACACAAAATTCTTAACAAAATCAACATTATTTTAGTTTTTGTTTCTCGAAATGCATTACAAAGAAAAACATTGAAACATTTACTCTATCAATTAAATGGAATATATATAGTATGTAGATATATATAGTATATATATACATATATATGCACATCAAGAAATTAAAACACAGACAGATAGAAATACATCGAAATAGAGAAACAAACAAATATTTTTTTATAATTCATTTCTTTTTTGTTTTGTTTTTGTTTTTGTTTTTGAATTAACTATGTGTATAAATATATGTTTGGTCAATAAACCTTTTTTTCAACTCTTTCAGCTGTTTTTTTTTTTTATATCAACAATACGTACATGCGTTTGCTCTTTCTTTTGTGTAGACTAATCGAAGCATAATATAAGAATATATAATAATAAGAATCAAAGAACAACGTTATGTTAATTTTGCCTGTCTTTAAGAATTTCATACAACTAAAAACGATGCAACACACAAAAAAAAAAAAAAAAAAAAAAATTAGATATTGGTTAAGGAGGAGGGGAACCACATAAGGGGCTGATCGTTTACATAGAGAAGAAAAAAATTTACATATATATATATATATTTTGCTAATCGTACATAAATTTGATATCAATTTCGCTAAACGCGCACATTTACAATTACAGTTTAAAGCGACAGAGAGGAAGATAAAGGAAAAAAAAAAACGATTATTTGAAACAACAACGGAAACACACGCAGAGAAGAGCTTCCAACTTGGTTTGCAGCAGCATGCAGAGAAAGTAATAGAAAGTAGCACTTGTTGTTGTTGTTGTTGTTCTTGTTGTTATCATTATTATTATGTTGTTGTTATTATTGTTGTTGTTGTCATCGTTGTCGTTGTTCTCCGCGATATTGTGCACGCAACGCAGTTTGTGAAGTTTACGTATAACTCGAAATGCTGCAAGTAGGGAAACATCGATTATCGATATAATATATATAATGATAGTTAGAATTATTACACAGTTTGGGAACTCCTATCGAGGCTGCTGCTGCTGCTGCTGCTGCTGCTGTGTGGGCACTGCGCCAGGCACAAAGAATCCGCCCTGCGGCACGGCAACCGGTGCCATAATTGGCGCCAGCACAGTTTGTGGCGCCGCAGACATCGGCGCGCCCGATGGATTAAATACATCAACATAGGAGTTCTTCAGCGCTTTAATTAGATGAGAAGGAAATGCCACATTAATTGGCTGCATGGCAGCATCCAGAAGCGATGAAACTTACTGCGATTGCGTTTAATTTTGAAAATGTTCGATTGAAGTTTCGGCTGTGCTCCGCCGGGCGTCGTTCCGGCTGCTGCAGCTGCTGCTGCTGCTGCTGCTGGAGAAGGAGCCGGAACCGGAGCCAAGACAGGCGATGGTGATGCTGGAGGAGCTGCTGCCGCTGCCGCCGCTACTGGCAACGCAGCTTGTGCAGCATACATTGAATCCTGATAGCTGGCATAGTCGTAGTCCATTTGATTCTCATAGACATTCTCGTTTGGCAGATCGTTCGCATTGTTGGGCTGCTGTGGCAACAAATTGGGCGTGGCAACGGGTGTGGGTATGGTGCCCAATGTGTTCTGTGCTGCTGGCGCCAATGGAGCTGCTACTCCCATGCCCATGGTCATGCCCATGTCGCTCATCTTTGGTGGCGGCTTAAATGATTCCGCTTCATCGACTGTGCCCTCCGTATTGGTCCAGCATTTGCGCTCCTTGTCCCAAACAATCGTCGGATTCTTGTCATCCGGTAATATCATTTGATTTTTGGGCTTCAGCGAGAACTTATTCCATAGGCCACCAAACCACCCGGCATTCAAATTACTCTGCGCCCTGGATTGGAACAGTTACAAATGATTAGCATTTAAAATTTGGACACAGACACAACAATTTGGACACTTACCCGGGCAATCCGGCAGCTGTGGATTGTTGCTGTTGCTGAGTCGCTGACGTTGACGCTGCGCTTCCGGACGTAACATTGCCGGCGGAGTCGCCACCAGATGTGGCAGCTCCATCGTCGTCATCGTAACTTTTTGATTTTGGCATCGAAATTGTGGGTCGCATTTGCTGATGCTGCTGATGATCGTGTGTGATTGATTTTGTTTGTTTGTTTTATTTATTATTTTTGTTTTGTTTTTTATTTTTATTTTTTTTTTAAAGTGCGATTTTTGTTTATTGGCAGACATGAAAGTTTCAAGTTGTCGGATTTGAGGGGGAATTTGGAGAAATGGCAGTTGATTAGTTTTGGTTATTGGCAAACGAGAAGCAAATAAATTAGATTAAGTGCATAAATCACACATTCATTAAAGTATATACGTATAGATAGATATAGATAGATGTTAGATGTTAGTAATAATACATTAAAAGAAAAAAAATTATTTGTTATTGTTGTTGTTGAACTGGCGCAGTCAGAAACAAATTTTAAACTGTAAAATTAATCAGGCGCTCTTCAATTGCATTTTAGCATAGCTTAAGCCTAAATTTATGTATGTTTCTTTTACATATACATATATGAATATACATACATATATATTAATATACATATACATATGTATGTATATATATATATATATACATTGCCTAAACATTATTTTGCATATGAAATCACAGAGTGCCATTTTACAGTTAGTTTACAGTAGTACATATGTATTGATTTTGTAGCGCGCAGGTACAAGGGCGAAAAATACAAAAGCGGCCGTTACGCTTATCAATTCAAAAATAACGAGCGCAGCTCTAAACGTATTTTGCAGCACTCTTTTAATCGCAGCTGCTGCTGTTGCTGCATTCTGGCAACGCTGCGGAAATTGCTTAGACATACATTGAAAGAGGGAAACATAAAAATTAGTTGTTTCTCTTTTAAGCGACGCGCGCAGCGCTCAGAACAATTAGCAGCACATTTTTTATTCTTTTTTTTTTTTATTTTTGCTGCTGCTGTCTGGCAACGCTGCGCACGTTGCTTTTACAAACGGTTGGCAAATGAAATGCAATAAAATTATTTATAGCTTTTTCTTAGTGCTAAGAGCCAAGCCGGCGGCGCCGTTGCCGTTATCATTGCCATCGGTCGGAGCATCGATATCAAATGTTCGAACCACGCCCATTCTCGTTGTTGTTGTTGCTGTTGCAGTTGCTGTTGTTGGTGCAAGCTTTTTGGCATCCAAATACGCTTCGAATTTGCTCAAGCTCTGCTCGACCTCAGTACACATTTTCTTATAATTAATGGGTATCGCTGGATTGGCAATCAGCTCCTGCATGGACCAAACATTCTGAGGTGTTGCTGCCACAAGAGCTGTTGCTGCTGCAGCAGCTGGTTGCTGATGTCGTTGCTGTGGCTGCTTCTGCTGCTGCTGCTGCTGCTGCTGCTGCTGCTGCTGCTGCTGCTTAATGATGCCCAATTTGCTGAGAAAATCATTGTTTCGTTGCAGCATATAATACTCATCGTATTCATCATATACATTATCATCGTATGCATCATCATCATCATCATCAATGTCTTCATCATCGTCATCATCATCATCATCGTAGTCATCTTCCTCGGCCAACTCCTCACCCTCGGCATCCTCGTCGATAACATAATCATGCATCATATATCGATAACGCTGCATCTCGCTTCGATCCGCATTCGCCTCAGCATCGTAGCTGCTGCGCTGCTGCTGCATCTGCATCTGCTGCTGCAGCTGTGCTCCCAGTGGCATATCGATTGGATAGGTGCCATTGAATATAATGTGCGTCTTGCTTATTCTGCTGTTGCTGTTGCTGTTGTTATTGTGATTGTTGTTGCTGTAGATATTGCTTTGGCTGTGTCTTGTTAGTGCGAGGCTGTAGCTCTTATTGTTATCGTACATGTTATCGGTATCGTTATCGTTATCGTCATCGATTTCGAGCTCCTGCTCTGCCGCTTCATCAATTGTCGAGGGCAAATCAAAATTGACGCGCTTAACACCGCCTGTTGCTGCTGTCGCTGCTGCTGCCGCCGCCGTTGTTATGCTTGTTGTTGTTGCTGCTGTTATTGTGACTGGGCTGGCTGTAGGCTTGGCTAACGCCGGCTTGGCTGGTATGAAGCGTGTGGGCGTGGTTAATGTTTTGGGCACAACATTTATCAAATTGTTGCACTTTCTAAAACTATTCACGCGACTAGCAATTGCTGTTAATGTGGCGCTTGTTGTTTTTGATGCATAATTATTGCTGCTGCTGCTGTTGCTGCTGATGCTACTGTTGCTGCTGGTGTTGTTGTACGTGCTGCTGCTGTTGCTGGTAGCATTATGATGTTTATTTATGGCTGCAATGCTACTTACATCATTCAAATTAAAAGGCTTCGTTGTTGCTGTTGTTGTTGGTGTTGTTGTCACTGTGCATTCCGCAATCTCGTTGTAGTTGTTGCTGCTGTTGTTGCTGTTGTGGTGGCCAAATTGTAATTTATGTGGTAGTTGCTTGCTTTTATCCTGTTCATGCATTTGCCTCCCATTGCCAGCAGCGGACAGCTTTAAGGCATTGTGTTTAAAGCGATTGTTGCTGTCGTCAATGTTGCTGCTGTTGCTGTTGCTAATGTATGCACTTGGCTCCAGCGGCTGCAATTCTTGCTCTTGTGGTTCCTCCACTTCAGCAACACATTCAGCAATTGTTGTAACATTATTGTTTAAGTTGCTGCTGCTGCTATTGTTGCTGTTATTGTTGATAATGTTGCTGCCGTTGCCTTCTTCAGCAATCAGTTCGCTGCTCTCCATATTTGCCAGCTGCATTCCATTAATATATGTGCGTGCGAGTGTGTGTGTGTGTGTGTGTTTGTGATTAGAAATATTAGCAACATATTGCCATAAATTGCATGCATTGCGCGTTTAGCAACTGTTGCTTCTCTTTAAGCCATTGCAGATCACAAGAATAAGATCAAAAGTAAAACTTAAACTAAAATAAATGATATACTTAACTACAACTTAAGCGTAACTCAGGCCCAAATAAATATAAATAATTATACGGGATATACAAAGGTAAAACCAAAAGAATGTCCTTTCAATTTCAATCAATTTAACTAAACGCGACGTGAGCAACTGTTGCTGTTGCTGTTGCAGCACCTACCTCATCGCTATAAGGCTGCTGGCCACCGCTTGGCCAATAATCGTAGCCAGTTGTTGCCGCAGCGTTTGGTTGAGCTTCATAGGCCTGCGCGTTGTGGCTGGCATAGGCCTCGCTGGCAGGCTCAACGTGGCCGAAGGTAACGCCTTGCTGCAACTGTTGGTGCAGTGAGGGATCAAAAAGTTGCTGCTGATGCTGATGCTGCTGTGGCGGCAATCCATAGTTATCGCTGCTTTGCGTTTGCTCATGACTCGGCTGCACTGGCGGCTCATAATATTCGGGCTGTTGCTGCAATTGATGCTGTTGCTGCTGCTGCTGCTGCTGCAGTTGCTGATGGTGCTGCAGTTGCTGCTGCTGCAGCTGTTCTTGGTACGCTTCCTGCTCCCGTTGCATTGTATCCTCGTATTGCATGTTAAGCTCGCGCATTTGCTTATTTATATCCACAAATTGCTGATCAATGTCGTTTTGCTCTTGTTGTTGTAGTTGATGGTGCTGCTGCTGCTGCTGCTGCAGTTCTTGCTGTTGTTGCAGCTGTTGCTCCTGTGGTTGCTGCATATAAGTACATTAGCAATTGTCTAAACAGGCAACACCTGCCGCACTCACCTGATCCGCCAGCGAACGCAATTGACGCAGCCATTCCTTCTCCTCTGCGACGACGCCGCCGCCGACTTGTGTTGCAGCTTGACCGTTATTTGTGGCACTTGGTGGACTGGCAAAGGATACGCGATTGATCAATATGGGATCGTGGTAGCGCAAACGTTCCGCCAGACCGCAAACCTAATCCAGATGATAAATAAGGTGTCATTATAGATAATATAACTATATACATATATATAGTTGCAACTTACGCGCTGAATAAAGTCAACATCGTAACTATCCGGCTTGAGCTCAATGTGCTTGGCTATCTGCTCCAGATAGTTGGTGCAGCGGAAGTGTTGGCCATAATCGAGGATGCGGGTGGCCAACAAAAATTTATAATGCTGGAAGTTGACAATGCTGAACTTATTGTCGAACAGCGAACGGGCATATTCATAGATCTCCGTCATGATGATCGCCTCGTTGCTGGCAAACTCATTGAACGGCTTGTAGTGCGAGGCACCCAGCAGGATGAGTCTGTAAAGAAGGATATAAAACATAAATGAAGAAGAACCGACTGGCAGACGCCCTATAAATATTTTAATGCCATTGCATTTGATTGACATTAACAAAAAGCGAGGCAGGCAAACAAAATGTAATTTCGTAGTCGATTTGAATGAAACCCTAAAGAAACATAAGCTAGATTTAGAGTACTCGAAATCGATAATTATCGATTAGTTTAGTTAAGTCATGAGCTAAATTCCTAACTTCTTTGACATTGAAATCTGTTACTTTTATGCAACAGCTTCGACAACTGCTCTTAAACAGATCTTGTTTATATAGCTTCTATATGCTGCTCACCTGGGCACATTTGCTGTTAGCGTAGTTAACTCCGTGGCTGCGCTGTTATAGCGTCCAAACTCCTCCTGGGCGACCAGATAGCAAAAGTGTGCCGCATAAATGTCGCCGCGTTGGAATAGAGTGTCACCCAGGGCAACGACCGAACTGCGATCATATTCCGGCTGTCGAGACTTGTTGGTCACCAGAATGGATAAATGGGAGCGCCAGTCGCCCCACTGTTCGTCCCGTAGCTGGCTGACGCAGGCGGGCGTTTGGCAGCTCTTCATTTGATAGAGCGTTTGCAGCGGATCATTCGCCTTGATGGCGCGGTTGAGAAACTTTTGTGCCACATCCGTTAGAGCATAGCGATCCTCGTAGAGGGATAAGAAGAAGGCATGCGTCCACAGATTGTGATCGGTGGCCCATTGGAGCGCCTCCTCGACATTGCCGCGCAACACGTAGCTGCGGAACTGATCGGTTGCAGCCTGCTCCGACATTGGCTCCTCTGTGGCAGCTGCATCCACTTCTGCATCCGGTTCAGTCTCTGCAGCGACTGCAGCTGCTGCTGCTGCTGGCTCAGCATCTCCATCCGAATCGTTGAGTGGCTCCACAGTGTCCGCACGTGCATCCGATATTTCGGTATCCACCTCTGCGTCCGGTGCATAAGGATATTCACGCTGATTCTCCAGCAACAGATCACCCACGTCCGTATCGGCAATTACCTGGAATGGGAGTAGAGTTAAGATATGTTTGCCATTGGCTATTTGATGGATGCACTTACTCCGTTCTGTCGCAGCAGCAGAATGAGCAGATTCCACATGAGTGCGTGCGACGCACGATATTTATCGACGCTGCCTAGCGGCGGCTTCTTCTGTGTGGCATAGAGGATGCTGCAGGCACGAGCTGGACCCAAACGTATCTGCTCCTTGCAGAAGCTTATGATCTTGTCCTTGTGCAGCTTGCGACCTTGCAGCGGGCCAGGATAGGCGCGTAGCAGGCTGCTGGTGGCATCTTTAATGCGTGGCACTGCCACCTCCACATCATTGCGCAGACGTCCGCGTCCGGCGTATTTCGGACGGACGCGCAGCAGTACGCTCATCGAGTAGGAGGCAACCAAGTGTGGACGATTGTACAAAAGCGGTGTTCGACGTCTAGGCGGACGTGCTACAGCCGTCGTTGCCTCCACATTGCTGCCAAATGTTGTTGTTGTTGTTGCCGCTGCTGTTCCCACATCAGCTCTATTTGTTTGTGTGTGTGTGTTTGTGAAAGATTGAGAGATTAGTCAAGAGTTCGCACATGGCTTCAAAGTTCTCAAGGAACAGGCATTATCCAAATCAAAATCAAACTCAAGTTCAAAAATCAAAAAAGTCCAAAAAAAATAAAAATAAAATCAAATGCATGCAAATTTTTGGGCTAAAAGGAGGCGTGGCTTGGCAGCGAATGGAGGGGTTAAGAGGGGAGGGCGAGTTAGGAGTATAAACATATTTTTGCATTATCTTACTGCCGAATAATATAAAATAAAAAGCTGAACAGCACGCATTTTTTGATAAGCACACACCACAACGAATCGGTTATATAAGATGTAGATAGAATGTCCGATATGCACATATGTATGTATGTATATACATGAAGCGTATATATAAGATAGTGAAAAGAAACTTTCCGGTAATAAAACTAAGCTATAGAATAAAGCTTCATAGCTTCTAATGTGTGTTAATCAGAATTGTAGAAATATCTTAACACAATCCAATTTTTCAACCGATCCAATCTACAGAATATCGTGAACCGCTCGCATAAGCAAATAGCTTTTAGCTTGAAGACTTTAATTAATTTGATGTATCACTTTTCCTTCATTAAGTTTAATTAGTTTGTTTTATTATTTATCCAATTTCTTGAATTTCAAATTATTTCTGCCTTATTTATTACAAACTTTTGCATATATTTAGCCGATTTTCAGACAAAATGATTAAACTTTTAAAACATATTCTTCATCTCCTTAACATCATGTTAAGCTAAAAACTCTAAAAATATTGCGGCCTATTAAAAGCGAAAGAGACCGCAACAGGCAAAAGTTAACATTAACAGCATCGCATTAACATTTGCAGCTTAACATTAATATTGTTGGCTTTTTATAAACAGCATAGGCAAAATTTTTAGTAAGCGTTTAAGTAAAGCTCTTAAAGCAATTCACAGCCTAAAACAATTTCACAATTCCTGAATAAATAGAAAATAGTTATTAAAGCTGCTCCCCATTGTTATGATATGCATATATACCTATTTAGATATATAGATGTCTAAGCAGCGTAACTTTCAGCGAAAGGAGAGAAAGATTTTCTTTTCTCTTTCTCTATTTTTTTGTATATAGATAACAATTCCAGAAGTCAAAGTCAATATAAAGCAAAAGTTTAGGGAGAGGAGAAAATGTGTAGCACTCGATGGTAAATATATGTTAATTTTGTGTATGCGGGTTTACGAGAGATTTGGAACTATGTTTAGGGCTGAAGTCTCTATGGGAATGAATTTTGAATTTTTGGAGTGATTTTCGTTGTACTCTTGCAGTGTAACCAATTGTACTTATATACAAAAGAAAATGTATATATATTATATGTTCCTGATCTTGTCTTGTCTTGTTAATACAATCTCAATTGTGTTTCTATCTCTTACGAATCAAACAAGTGAAAGAAGTTTCGCTGAACAACGATTTAATTAAAGAAATCATTAACAACCAAAAAGCTTTAAAAATAATATTACAAATTTTCCTCCACTTTTCAGTATAGTGCTACAGTAATCCATTTCCAAGTCTACACAATTCTAATCTATTATTTTATATCAGACCTTTTTTCTAGTAAATAATATCCCACATCCGTATCCTGAATCGTATCCTAATTATTTGCTATATATATATATATCGTACAACTATATCTTATGTATATAAAAGTTACCACTAAAAGAGTTTTTAATCTTCGACACGCCGAAGCGAACTGTTCTATGAACTATGAACTATGAACTATGTTTCAGTGAGAGAGTGAGAAAGAGAGAGAGACAGAGAGAGAGAGGATTTTTGTTTTGTTTGTTGAGACCACCTGATATCTAGGCCGCACTCCGAGCCAGCATAATAACGTGTATATCCAGCATCCTCGGAGTTCAAATTGCTGAGCGAACGAGCGCTAGAGATGACAAATGGAGCCAATAGATGACGACTGCTATGATTATCGCTGCCATACAGGCTGACTGTCTCATCCCCAATTGTTGAATTCAAAATATCCGTGTAATTGGGTTGTTGCTGTAGTTGTTGGTGTTGTTGTTGCTGTTGTTGTTGTTGCTGATAGAGATTTAGCTGTTCGTTGTATTGTTGGCGACGACGATGGAATTCATTGGCTTGTGTTATGTATGCGTGTGTGTACCTAAAGAGGAAGCACATGACGACGGTTTGTTGTTTTGTGTGTGTGTGTGTGTGTGTGTGAGGTTGTTGTTAGAAACGAAAAACATTATTTGCTTATTGTTGTTGTTAATGTTGTTGCTGTTAGTAGAAGACACAGCACAACTGCAACGAGCGGTACTTGAATGCTAGTAGTACATAGTTTTTTTTGTTTTGTTTTTGTTTTTAGGGGGAACTACACAAAGCGCATCGAGCGAACGAACGAAGTGTGTGAGCGAGAAAGAGTGTGTAAGTGAGTGTGGGAGAGTATTGGTGGAAGTTTTGGATTGGTTGTTGTTGATGGGTAAGACACATAATTATTAACGCTGGAAGTTTTTTATGTGTTTCTTTTTCTAAAAAAAAAAACAAACACTAAACTTTTGTTATCAAGCTACAAATAAGGCTGGGAGTGCCGCTGTTAGCTTAATGTTAAAACAATGTTAATTAACATTACGAGTAAGCCAACCACTAATAAACGAGTAGAGCAGATCAGCGAGTAAGTAAGGTGAAGAGGATTGAGTTCGATTTGGGTTTGGGTTTGGGTTTGGTTTGAGGTAAGTTTAAGTAGCTACGAAAACATGTCCAAAAAGTTGTAAGAATTAAACAAATAATAAGAAACAGTAAAAACGAATAAGAGTAACCAGTAAAAATAACGAGTAACGAGTAACGAGTAAAAGTAACGAATAAAAGTAAAGAGCATTACTTTTCGGTCTAGCCGAAACTCAACTCTGCAGAAGTGAGCACACAAAATTTTAACTACAATTTATTGGACTTGTCGCCTACATAACGTTGGAATATAACAGTACGTTCTACGGAACATTGAAATGAAACAGTTGGGCAATAAAAACTACCTTAGCAAATATGAATTAATACCCATATGTACTTTCTAGCTACATGCTACATGAAAGTAGCCTACGGAATGCTGGAATAAAACAGTTGAACAAACAAAACAGACAGAATGAAATGAGCAAACGTAACTAACTGTTTTCAATTTAGATTTAATTATGTTTAATTTATTGGGTAACCAATTTGTATTGCTTCACTATTTAAAGCTGTTATGCGGTCGGAATGTTGGAATTTAATCGAAACTAACTTAAAACACAGAAAGGAGTATTTCTATTTGCATTTTAACCTTTTTCTGATTGCCATAGCAGATTACCTATTAAGACTATTCGAGTACTTCAATTCCAGCAGTTCCTAGCATCATAATTCCATTTTATTTTAAGCCATTGCTTGCATAGTTAATATGTATATTAATAGGTGCACGGTTAAGATATTGGCCACGTTTCATTGCCATTCGTTTCAGTTATTGTTCTTGATTTGCCCAATTACACCAGTTTTAGTAGATATTATTGCACTGAGTTAAGCAACTAACGACGGAACTAATCTAATAAACTACCTAAACAATTGCTACACAATCTGCAAAGTTAGCGTATATCTTAATAGAGAGGTAATTTATTTGATTTAGTGGGCGACTTACCTCTCACGTTCCCTGATCAAAGCTGCCTCATTGCCATTGCCACCGGCGGCCATCAAATTCGACGGATCGACAGCGGCAGTTGTTAGCGATGTGCCAGCTGCTGCCAATTGATGCGATTTGGATGCCGCATTAACGGCGGCTGTCATTGAGTTTATCATTTGGCCATAGAATTTGGCGTACATGTCCGCATAGGCGTGCGGATTGCGGGACATTTGCTCGTACATTCCGTATGGGTCATAGCTGGCCGCTGGATTCGAATATTGATCGTAGTTGCGTCGTTTGCCATTGCTGCTGCCATGTCCGGTGCTGCCGCCATTGATCGGCTCCTTCTCCAGGTCGCTGTTGCGAGAGCTTTTGTTCCGATAGCCCTCGTAGTTGCGTGCATCCCAGTGCTGTTGCCAATCCGGCTGATGGGGACGGATCCGTTCGCCGCCCTCGTGACTCCGTCGACTGCTGCGCGACTTCTCATGCATTTGCTTCTCGCGGCGCGTTCGATATTGACTGCTGTTGCTGCCGCCGCCGATCCTTGGCGCCGATTGCTGCTCGTAATCATCGTAATCATCGTCAGCGGCACCGCTGCGTCTTTGCCGGCCCGTTTTGCTGCTGCGTCCGCCTCCACCGCCGCCGCCGCCACCGCCACCGTCGCTGACAGCCGCTTGACTGATCGCCAGGTCGGCTCCAGCATCTGATTCGCCATCGTAGTTGCTGTTGTTGTTGCTATAGCGAGCAGATCGGCCATACTGGTCCTCGCGCCTCCAGCGATTGCGATCCCGCTCACGTTCTCGCTCCCTTTCGCGCTCCCGCTCACGTTCCCGCTCCCGTTCTCTTTCACGCTCCCGCTCCCTTTCGCTGCGTCCAGATCGCTCTGGTTCGTGCCTGCGCTGTTGGTCCGAATCCCGATTGCGTCGTTTAGAGTCACGTGTGGATTTGCTGCTGCCGTGGCTCTCATTGTGCGCAACTGTGCCGCCACCGGCACGTGCCGAATCCTCCGTTTCGCCTTCATAGTTATTGCTGTTGTTGTTGTTATTGTAATGACGTCGACCACTGCTGCGCAAGCTCCGCATGCTCCGCTCATCCGGCTGGCGTCGCGACGGCGGCGGCTCGTGCCTATCACTGAGCAGCCATTCGTCCTCCGACTCATCTTCAGACTCCAGATCGAGTGAGGCCAGCGGCCGAGGCTTGCCACGTGGCTGCTGCTGCTTTTTCTCCAGCGACGTTTGTTGCTGCTGCTGTTGCTGCTGCTGCAGCGGTTGTGCAGGCAGCTGCGTGTTTGTCTCGTTGCCCTCGTTGGTCAGATGATGTGCCTCCGCGTCCTGGTCGATGGCTGCATTTATTCCACTTGCCACTCCAACAGCATTTACTGCTGTCGCCGCAGCTGGCGGTGCGACTTGCGGCAGTGGCTGCTGCACCGGTCGCTGATCCTCCAGATTCTCACCATCAAGCACCACCTCACGCGTTTCCCCGGACAGGACGATCGCGGTTTGAGTCTCCACTCCGGTTACGACGCGTTGTTGTTGCTGCTGCTGCTGCTGTTGTTGTTGCTGCTGCTGCAGCAGCTGGTGTTGGTTTTGCTGTTGCAGCTGCAGCTGTTGCTGCTGGAAGAGATCTGTGCGCATCGCTTGCTCTCCCTCGGAGGTGTCTTCGCCATCGGCCTGACGCTCCGACATGTGCGGCGCATTGGGCACACGACTGGAAGGCTGCTCGGTGCCGGTGACAAGTCGTTGCCTCTCCACCAGCTCCGGCTGGCCCAACACCAAACGGGACAGTCCTGGCGGCGGCAGCAGTCCGTCTGCCTCCCAATTGCCCTCGTTAACCTCCTCTGGCTGTTCGGACAGGTGACTGGTCTGCAGATACTGCGCCCGTTCGTCATTCGGGGCTGCCAGCAATATCTCCTGATTCTCGTACATCTGCTCCGGATTGGGTTCGGGTTGCAGCATCTGAACAGGTGCGACGGCAGCCACAGCGGGCACAGTTGGCGCTGGTGGTGCGGCTCGTGCACTTGGCGTCGCCAAAATATTGACTCGCTTGCTGAGACCGCCGGAGCGCTTGAAGGGATTCCCTGCTGCAGTCTCCATTGTGGGTGGCGGCAAAACGGGCGTCGATGCTGAAGCAGCTGCAGGTGCGGGCGGCGTTGCAATTGCCATTGGAGGAGCTCCCGGTGCTGTCATCGGAGCTACTTCAGGCTCGGGTGGTATTAAAGCTGCCGCTGACGGAGCTGGCATGGGAGGAGCTGCCGCTATTGGTGGAGGTAATACAACTGCTGCTGGTGGAGGTGGCGGAGCTGCTGCTACTACAGTTGTTGCAGTTATGGTTGTTGGTTGATTTTGGAAAGCCTGTGGAGGCACAATGGCCGTCAGTTCGGGCTCGGACACTGGCGACAGCTGCTCCGTGGCTGGAGACAGCAGAGGTGGTAATTCCAGCGATTTGCCTGCTTCCGCATTGTTGTTGCTAATGATGCTGTTGTTTGCGTTGACGTTGACGTTGTTGCTAAATGCATGCCAGCTGCTTTGGCCCTGCGTGCTAAAGGAATCCTCCACAACGCTGGCTAGCGGCAGCGAATCTCTATGGTTGATAATGCTGCTGCTGTTATTGTTGATGTTTATGTTGTTGTTGTTATTATTGTTGTTATTGGTGGCGTTATCGTTCCAATCGCCCCAATCACCCCATCCATCATTCTTGCCACTGTTGTTATTGTCAAAGACCTCCACAGCTGGCATCTGTGCCTCCACCTGCTGAACCGGCGCTGGCTGATAATATTGTTGCGTGGACAGCTCGGGCACCGGTGCATAGCCTAGGGGTGCGGCAGGGGCAGGTGCGCCATAGTTGAGCGGCTGTGCTGTGCCGGCAAAGTAATTAGTGTAGCCGAGACTTTGAGGCTGTTCCTGTTCCGGCCAATATGTTTGTTGGCCCGGCTGCTGCTGTTGCTGTGGAAACATTTGGTTTGCAAAAAGCTGCTGCTGCTGTGGCTGCGGTTGCAGCTGCAACTGTTGCGTAGCGGGTGGAGCTTGAGTGTGATGTAGCGGTGGTGCCTGCTGTTGTTGTTGTTGTTGTTGCAACTGCTGCTGTTGCAGCTGCTGCTGCTGCTGAGGTGGAGGCAGCCAGTTGGCATTGTTGTGCAACATGTTGTCGCAGTGCGTTAGCTCGGCAAACTGCAATCAGAATCAAAGCAAAATAAAACAGTTAAATTTTGATCAAGTTTAGCACTTAACATGCAGAAATTTGCATATCCCTTAAGTGTGGTGCCATTTGTTGCACTTTTTCAACTAGCTGGCAACATGCAAGCCTGTTTTGGTATTTTTTTTTTATTTTTATTTTTTTGTTAAGCCTGGCACGCACCCATTCAAGTATTTACAGTTTTTTTTCCTGTCTGTGTGAGCGTGTGTAAGCAAGTGTGTGGGCTTTTACAGAGTTGCCACACAGCTTTCAAATGACAGCTGTGCTCAATACACGTTAGGATAAACGCTATTAAATGCAGCAAAAGAAACGATACCTGAGCCTTGACAACGTTTTCATTCTGATTGATTATTATTTGCAAATCAAAATTGGTCTTTGCAGCCGATTGCAGGCGTTGTGCGCGTTGCTTCAACCATGACATGTTATTTTTTTCGGCTTTTTGGGCTAGGGGCAGATTGCAAATTAGTTTGGCTTTTGACAACAAATAGAAAATGGGAAAAATAAAACGGATCAAGTGAGCTTATTTGTACTTGCCAATTCGCTATGCCTTGCTTCGTTTTGCTTTTTTCTTGATAATTATATATATTTTTATATTGTTGTGTACACTTTTGTATAATCCAACAATCACAATGGCTGCAGCAGCAACAATAACCACGCTGAGCTAAAAGTTTACGTGGACGTTTGCTATGCGCGCCCCTATACCCGCTTACTGCCCCACACACACAAACAAACACACACACACACACACAAAATCTTTTTCGTCGTTTTTGTTACCACCGTTTCGCTCTGGTATTTGTTGTTGTTCTTTTTGTGCGTTGCTTGACACAGCAGGTTTTTTTTTGTTTCTTTGCGGTGTTTTGCATATACATATGCATATTACACTTGCATTTTTACAATTTTAATAACTATGTGTATTAATTACTTATTTCTGCTGAATATTTTTTAGTTGATTTTTTTTTTCTACTTCAGACGTCAAATCAAAAGTGAAAACAGCTAAATTAGAGCAGTGGTTGTATGCACAACAGGCTGTGGGGAGATATAGAGAAAGGGAGAGAGAGAAAAAGAGAGCGAGATCAAACGTTATGGAGAGCTATTTTCCCAGGGAGCGAGCAAAAGTTTCAGGTGAACTGCAAAAACAAATAGTATGCACACATACAGGGTTGTAACCGCTTAAATCTAATTGCCGCAAGTGCCCCGGGTTCTGGGGCAGACAATCATTTCGCATAATTGGACATAAAGCAGCTGATTAGCCCTTAACGGCTGTCCATCAAATTTATAAAAATAACAGCAACAAACATGCATGGACCGAAAGAAAATTATGCACACACACACACACACACACACACACTCACACGCGAGCCCCACTTCATACGCACATCAACACAAACACAAGGTGTCACTCCTGTGCCTTTCTTTTCTTGCTTTGGCCTAATTTTAAATCGTATTGTTGGTGCAAACACTTACACGAAACTGTTCTTCAATAACGCGTACGTACTTGTAATGTGTTAACAAACCATTTACTTATTTAATAATTTTATGCAGTTGGGTTATTTTTTAATTAAATGGAATTTTTCGTGTACAAATGCCAACTCGACTTTTCGCAAGCGTTGCCAGTCTGTTAGCGTAAGACTAACTCTACTAACTAACATATGTTAACGCAGTCTGTTAACGCCAAAGTGATACCATAGGCTTAACAGTCAACAGCTGCTGTAGAAAACTCAAATTGGTGACTCTGATCTGTCAGCAGCATTCAAAAGAGTGTGACTGCATCTCGCAAACTTAAAAATCTCTAATATATGTAGGGAAATACTCAAAACTCTTGTGTATTCTTTTCATAATCTCATATGGTCACTAAAACGTGCTTTCCGTCTTCAAACAGTCAAGTGTATTTATATTTTATTTTCGATCGAAATGGGTAAAAAGGATAAGAATAAGAAGAAAGGCAAAGGTGCCGAGAAAACCGCAATGAAAACAGATAAAAAGCTGGCAGCCAAACAAAAGAAAATGCTTGAAAAACTAGGCGAGGTACGTCACGTTTTGTTTTCCATAAAGCACTTGCAAAGAATTTTTTAATTTTAAGGCAGATATAGCTGAAATTGTTAAGAAACTGGAAGACCAGGAGCAGGGCATAAAAGATATCAGCGAAAATGTTTGCGCACCACCCACGCCGCGCGCCAATTTCTCACTGGTTGCGCATCCCGAAAAAGAGGAGCTGATTATGTTTGGTGGCGAGCTTTACAATGGCGCCAAAGTCTGTGTTTATAACGATTTATTCTTCTATAACATACCACGGAATGAGTGGAAACAGCTGCGCTCACCCTCTGGGCCAACTCCACGCAGTGGCCATCAAATGGTCGCCGTTGCCAGCGATGGCGGCCAATTGTGGGTAATGCAATCAACTTGTTTGCCATCACTTTGTATACAAATAATAATTTTTTTCTTTCCCATTTGTAGTTGTTCGGCGGAGAACATGCCAGTCCCTCGCAGCTGCAGTTCTATCACTACAAGGATCTCTGGACACTGAGCCTGAAGACGCGCCAGTGGTCGAAGGTGCCGGCTCCCAATGGCCCAAGTGCCCGCAGTGGACATCGCATGGTCGCCGCCAAGAAGCGTCTCTTCATCTTTGGAGGCTTTCATGACAACAATCAGTCCTATCACTATTTCAACGATGTCCACGTGTTCTCGCTGGAGTCCTACGAATGGCTGAAAATAGAAATTGCCGGCACAATTGCTCCGGCTGTACGTTCCGGTTGCTGCATTGCTGCCGCACCGGATGGAAAAATATTTGTGTGGGGCGGCTACTCGAGAACCTCGATGAAGAAGGATCTGGATCGCGGCATCACGCACACGGACATGTTTGTCCTGGACCTGGACAGTGGGCAAAATCTAGCATATAATTTACTTAGTTGTATTAATAATTGATTGATTACAGAAACCGGAGCCGGCAACAAATACAAGTGGAACGCTGTTAAGGCGGGCGGCTATCGCCCGAAGCCAAGGAACAGCGTTGGCTGCACGGTGGCCCCGAATGGCAAGGCGTATTGCTTTGGCGGTGTCATGGACGTCAACGAGGATGATGAGAATGTCGAGGGCCAGTTTGGAGATGAGCTGCTGGCCTTTGACTTGAGCTCCCAGGCGTGGCGACTCCTCGACGTGGTTGCAAAGACAAAGCCCTCGAAGAAGGACAACGATAAGTCCACTGATGTCGAAATGTCCGGCGATGCGGCTCCAGCCGAAAAGACCGTGACCACTAGTGCAGACGGCATCTTCACGGTGACCGTTGGCGGATCTGGCGGCAGTCAAGCATCCACACCATATGTCTCCAAAATACCGAGTCTGTTCGCCACCAGTACTCCACGTCGCACAGATGTCCCATCGCCGCGCATGAATCCTGGTCTGTGCGTCTGCAAGGGCATTCTGTATCTATTCGGCGGGCTGTACGAAGAGGATGAGAAGCAACAGACACTGAATGATCTTTACGCCCTGGACTTGCACAAGCTGGAGCAGTGGAAGGTCATCATTGCGGGCAATCAGAAGGCACACGATTGGATTGACGATGACGAGAGCAGCAGCTCCGACGAGGAGTGCTCCGATGATGATGATGAGGACGATGATGATGATGATTCGGATATGGATACTGAATGATTAAGCGCTTTTTATACAACTTTCAAGCTGTGCTTTAATACAAAATTGCTTGTACGACTAAAAGCTAGTAAAAAAATCATTTTTCCAGTAATTTTCGACTTGTTTAATTTTTAAATTTTAAAAACGTTTGCTTAATATTAAATCTAAACTTAATTTAGATTTTAATTTTGTATATATAATTTGTAATGTTTGTAAGCTCTCTAATCTGTTTCTTCAAGAGTATACTATATTTGTTTTCATTCATGATTTTGATTAATTCTTTAGCTAACATCTAAGCAGTCAAAATACCAGATTTCCGTTTTCCTAGCTAACAGCTATAAAATACATTGAATTAAACACCAAAACGAAAACCATAGCGCATAAGCTTCAAGAAAATACTAATTTTAGTATTTAAAGCATGGCAATGAGCTTTTGTCACGCGCGCAGCTGACCTGTGTGCATGTCATGTGTGCGTTAATGTGCGTGTGCTGGCGCTTTTATGGCTGTGTGCGGCTGTGCGTGCGTGTGTGTGTGTGCGAGTATGTGTGTTATTATTATTGTTAAGGTTAACCAACAAGTTAGTTAAATGCTTAAGCGTTTGCGTGTTTAGTTAATTTTTTATAAGTTAAGTGCGACGAACGGTAGCTACAGATGCTGCGCCTACTCCTCTCCAACTGCAGTCGCAGCGAGCTGCTCAGGTAAAACAATTTACAAAGCAGCACAAATCGTCTCCCCCTCCTCACGCTCCCTCACCCACCCCCCTGCCCTTTAGTTGCGCCTCTCCCTTCCAATACACATGGCTAATGATAAAGGTTGGCCTTTTTTCATACGTTGTTTTTTTTTCTTCTTTCGATTATGTCATCGAATGTTGTTTTGATTTGGATTCATGCTTGCATCAATTTTACAGCCGCAGCCTCTTGCAGCAGCTGCCGCACTCGCCGCTCGGCGCGCGGCTCCAGAATGCGAGCAGGCTGATCCGGCAGCACAAAGGTGGAGTCCGGCCGATGAGTGGGGGCGGCAGCGGCAGCTGCAAGGCGCATCTGGAGACAACGCGGGCGCTCCTCTGGGGCGGCGGCACCTTGGGCGTGGGCGTGGCCGTGCGCAGCTGGTGGACATCGCGGGCGCTGGTCGCCCACTGCGAGGGCAATCGATTGGCGGGCGTGATACAGCACACACTGGAGCAGGAGGATCAGACTTTTGACTGGAAGCGGCTCTGGTCGTACCTGGAGCCGCACACCTGGGAGCTGATCGGCGCCATACTGGTGAGTCTTGCACCCGGGATCAGTCCATTGGACTACATCCGTTGAACGTTGCAGGCGGCGCTCATAGTGGCCTTCATCAACATACGCATACCCAATCTGCTGGGGGATCTGGTCAACACGCTGGCCCGCTACGCCAACACCTATGTGATGGATCCGATAAACAACTCCTTTGTGAAGGATGTGAGCAAGCCGGCCAGCAATCTGCTCAGCCTCTACATGCTCCAGTCGGGCTTCACCTTTGTGTACATCTATTTGCTGAGCCGTGTTGGCGAGCAGATGGCCGCACGGATGCGTCAGGATCTGTTCAAGCAGATCGTCCTGCAGGACATTTCGTTCTTCGACGAGAACCGCACCGGCGAGCTGGTGAATCGCCTGACCGCCGATGTCCAGGACTTCAAGACCTCCTTCAAGCAGTTCGTCGCCCACGGCCTGCGGAGCAGCGCCCAACTGATCGGCGGCAGCGTCTCCCTCTTCATGATATCGCCCCACATGGCGGCCATCGCCCTGGCCAGCGTGCCTTGCGTGGTCATGTTCATGTCCTATTTGGGCCGCAAGTTGCGCGCGCTCAGCAAGAATTCTCAGGCTCAGGTGAGGGCAGAGATCCAGGCGTGTGCCATGCATGAATCCTCTAACACAGCTTCCTTGCAGGCGGAACGTGCGACGGGGGTGTGCGAGGAGGCGTTGTCCAACATACGGACGGTGCGATCGAGCGCCTGCGAGTATCGGGAGATGCAGCTGTTCGAACGGGAGACCAATGAGGCAGCACGTCTCGCCCAGGAGCTGGGCTACGGCATTGCCATCTTCCAGGGTTTGACCAACTTTTTCCTGAACACGCTTGTGCTATCGACGCTCTTCATGGGCGGCCACCTGATGTCCACGGAGAGCCTCACGCCGGGCGCCTTGATGGCATTCCTCGTCGCCTCCCAGGGCGTGCAGCGTTCCCTAGCCCAGGGATCCGTGCTGCTGGGCACGATGATCCGCGGCATGACTGCCGGCAGTCGCGTCTTTGAGTTCCTTTCGCTGCAGCCCAAGGTGGAGCTGTTGCGCGGCTACGTCATCCCCGAGGAGCGTCTGCACGGCGAGATCCGCTTCGAGAACGTCTCCTTCGCCTATCCCATGCGACCGGATCATGTGAGTCTGCCATGCAGCATACCATTAACACACACACAACATACAGTTATATGCTCTTTCCCATACGCAGATCGTGCTGAAGGACTTCAGCTTGACGCTGCGTCCCGGCCAGACGGTGGCGCTAGTCGGAGCCAGTGGCTCGGGAAAGTCGACAATCGCCGCTCTGCTGGAACGCTTCTACGAACCTACCTCAGGGAACATCAAGCTGGACGGCTACAAGCTGTCGGACATCTCGCCCTATTGGCTGCGCGGCAACGTCCTCGGATTCATCGAGCAGCAGCCGATCCTCTTTGGTACCAGCATCTTGGAGAACGTGCGCTATGGCAAGCCGGATGCCACCGAGAAGGATGTCTTCGATGCCTCGAGGCTGGCCCAATCGCATGACTTCGTGTCTGCCCTCCCGGATGGCTATAGCACCCATGTGGGCGAGCGGGGCACCCAGTTGAGTGGAGGTCAGCGACAGAGGATTGCCATTGCCCGAGCCCTGGTGAAGAATCCACGGATCCTCATATTGGACGAGGCGACCAGCGCACTGGATGCCACCAGCGAGGCGGAGGTGCAAAAAGCTTTAGACACTGCCGTACAGGATCGCACCACATTGGTGATTGCCCATCGGCTGTCCACGATACGCAATGCGGATCTGATTGTCGTCATGGATCAGGGACGCGTTGTCGAGGTGGGTCTAACACACATAATTCCCAGCATTCTCTGTTAACCCTCCTTCCTGCCTGCAGACGGGCAAGCACGATGAGCTGATGGCTAAGCGCGGACTCTACTTTGAGCTTGTGCGTCAACAAGAGCGACGCGATATCCAGGATCAGGTCCAGGTCCAGGTCCAGGTGCAGGTGCAGGCACAGGCGCAGGTGGAGGCGGCGCCCGGGATTGCTCAACCAAACATAGTACAATAATAGAGGACGAACTAACATATTTGCATCCATATCTATATGATTCCCCCTGTACATACATTTTATTTATTTTATTGTTTGTTGGAGCGAACAAAATTGATGAGATAATTTAAACAATAGGCAAATGGAACAGCTGGTGTTCATGTTAAATAAAGCAAAACAAATTACATTGTTTTTTTTTTTATATACATTAACAAAAGAAAGCGTATTCTTATTTGTCAATTACAAAAAAAAACAGCAAAAATCTTATTTGATTTGTTTATTGAATATGCTTTTGAAAAGCTGTGGTATTTGTGGTATTCATCGCATCGTTTGTTTTGGTATTTACGGTATTGTGGATTTTCACATGCAACGCGCGCGGTCACACTGAACACTAACGCTAGTCTCATTTTGGTTTTTTTTTTTAAACAAATGCATTTGTTTTTTATTTTCGAACTGTGTGGAGTAATTCAAGTGCCCAAACGTTCGACTGCTTGTGGAAAATGGTGTGAGGACGAGTGCAAGAAAATTTGCGATGTGCGTTAAACAGCAGCATCAAAATATAAGATAAAATTATGTAAGTGTGTTTGTGTTTTGTGTCCGTGAGTGTACGTGCGTCGTGTGCGCGACCGTGTGTGTGTGTGTGTGTGTATAGTTTTGGCAGTAACAACTATTAGTAAGAACGCAACAACAAAAACACAACTACAACTTAAACAACAATAGCACTAGCTTGCCATTTGTTAATGCTGATGTCGTTGTTGTTCCCGTTCCCCCACACACATTTCAATCAACATTCGACTGTGTTTTGCGCTTGTTTGTTTGTTTGTGTTCGTGTATTCGTCATATTGTGTGTGCGTGTGTATATGCATGTTTTTTTTGTTGTTATTATTTTTTTAATTTATATGTACATAACAACACAGCTGCGTCAGCTGCATGCTTCATTAGTTATATTAAGCACTGATAGTATTGTGAAAACATATGCAGTCATGGGTTGTGCAGCAATAAGTCCAATTCCAATTCCGATTCCAATTCTCAGGGTCAATGCTGCCAATAACAATAAGTTTCACTCCCAATCGTGTTTCGAATTCCCACAGTGTTGGGCCATGCAGTTCCATTGAACTAGTTTCCTGGCCAGTTCCGTTCGGAATTGATGCTGCAATAATTTGTGTAATTTTATATATAGTATATTTATATATATAAATAATAGTTGTAATATTTTGTGTAATATGCCGGCTATGACATCATGCTTTGATTATTGCTATTGCAAGTTGACAAGTGGTTGGACTTGGTTTGTACACATTTGTATGCTCTGAGCTATGTATATGCAGTGAAGAGTAGTTCATTTGCAAAACCGGTTCAGTAAACAAAGGCTTGCCAGATCGTTGCACAAACACACATCAACGCTCTTCAGATCGCTCTCATCATCATTGTGCTCTTATTTTCTCTCTTCTCTTCAACAACAGCAAGCTACGCATACACATACACATTCACACACATACACACATATACACATACCACACATACACATACATTTCCATGCATCAACAAAAAGATCAACAACAACGCGCAGCAGCCGCGCTGCCAACTTGCGCCAGCTGCCTCTGCCCCCTGCTTGCCCACAAACACAACGATGAGCCGATCGTCATGGCCCTCGGCCAGCAATGGCATTGCGATTGTTTTCGCTGCTCGGTCTGCGATTCCCATTTGCATAGCTGGTATTTTGAGCGGGAAAATCTGCTTTATTGCCGCGAGGATTATTATGCCCGTTTCGGCGATGCCTGCCAGCAGTGTACAGCTGTTATAACGGGACCTGTCATGGTTGCCGGCGAGCATAAATTTCATCCAGAATGCTTTTGCTGTGCCGCCTGCGGCTCATTCATTGGCGAAGGCGAATCCTATGCCCTCGTCGAACGATCGAAGCTCTACTGTGGCCCCTGCTATGGCAAACGTCTGCCGGTCGATGCCCGGGCCCGTATCACGAATGCGGGCAAACCGATGCATTCCATACGCCTCGTCGAGATACCCAAGGATGCGACTCCCGGACTCCGTGTGGATGGTGGCGCCCTAGACGATGGTTGTCCCACTGTGCGGATAACCGAGTAAGTTCCCAAATGGCCAATTTCATTCAACTCACACCTAACCGTAGTCTTTAAAAGCAAAGCAGTATTTAAAATACTAAATAACAATAATGATATAACATAATGATAAGCATATTAAATATAAGCTTTAAATACTAAAAAAATACTGAAAGTCAACAGCTTTACATTAAGAGCTTTGGTTACTAAAAACTTTTGAAAACTCAAAAGCTTCACATTAAAATATAAAGTTTTTAAAATTTCACAAAATTATTTAAAATACTTTGTAAAACATGAGCTTTAAATACTACAAAATACTTTACAATTCTAAAGCTTTACGGAAAATGCCGAAATCTAGTAATCTAATTCAATATAGATTCAATGAAAAGTTACTTTTTTTATTTCTAAAATGAAATTAGAAAATTTATAAATAATAAAATAAATTATAAGAAACACAAGTTTTATCTAATTGATTGTAAATATATAGTCATGTATATATAAAAATTTTTTTATTTATATAAAGTTATAGTAAGAATTATAATATTATATATAGTCTATTATAATAGACTTAAAATAGAGGCATTTAATCAGTTGTATAACAGTGTATAATAGTTTTTATTACTGGCAGAACCTTAAACACACACATACGTATATCAAAAAGTTTTAATATGCCTAAAAGCTCCAATTCAGTCAAATTTAAAAACTGAATTAAATGCTTTTATTTTGAATTATAAGTCAGTTGTATAACAGTGTATAACAGCTTATAAAACTGACAGAGCTTTAATGAAAAACTCAATAATGCAAATGCAGTTGAGTTAAATGCTTTTAATTTTCATTAAAAGTCAGTTGTATAACAGTTTATAACACTGGTCGAACTTTAAGAAAAAGCTCACTAACACAAATGCAACTGAATTAAATGTTTGTATTTTGAATTAGAAGTTTTTATTGAATTTTGCCTGGTGCTGGTTTTTATACTTTTTTCCTCCACTTTCTCTCTCTCCCTCTCTCGCTCTCGCTCTCTCCTGTTGTCTCTTTCCTTTACACTGTCGCTTATGAAAGTTTAATTTGTAAATTTTATGGTCGCATGGGCAAATATGCCTTCTCCCTGCTTACCTCGGTGGCGGATCGTTGTTGTGCTTCATATAGGTAAACCAAAAGATTCACAAAACTAAACCCGATCTCCTCTAGCAACAATATATATATATGTAAATCATTATAGCTGCATTAACTAATAAGGACTTTTCTCTAACAGGATCGATGTGAACCTTACGAATCTGCACATTGGCGATCGCATCTTGGAGGTCAATGGCACACCCGTCAGTAATTCCTCTGTGGAGCAGATCGACAAGCTAATCCGCAGCAATGAGAAGATGCTTCAGCTAACGGTCGAGCACGATCCGGTGCAGGTGTGTCGCAGCTGCAGCCAAGCGGACATCCAGCGTGCCAGCTCTGCCTCGACTCTAATCCTGCCGCTCAGCACATCCGCCTCCAGCGTTGAGGTTGGTGGACGTGGACGCGAACGGTTATACAAAGCGGCCGCCAGCACCGAGCCGAGCGGCAAGATGCGTAAAATGCGTCAACAAACGCTTCAATCCCTGCAAACATCCAAAACCGGAATGCAACATCAGCAACAGCAACAACAGCAGCAGCAGCTGCAGCATCCAACAGAGCAGCAACAGACAGCTTTATCCTCACAGCTAAAGGAGAAGGAACGCTGCTCGAGTCTGTCCAAGCTGTTGGATGAACAGCATGCGGCTCAGCAGCATTCGGCGCATCCGCAGCTTTACGATTTATCCCGGACGCAGAGCTGTCGCGTTGTCCAGAAGCCGCAGCGAATCTTTCGGGCCACCGATTTGGTGATGGGCGAGAAACTGGGCGAAGGCTTCTTTGGCAAGGTGTACAAGGTGACGCATCGTCTGACCGGCGAACTGATGGTCCTCAAGGAGCTGCATCGGGCGGATGAGGAGGCACAGCGTAACTTCATCAAAGAGGTCGCCGTCTTGCGTCTGCTCGACCATCGGCATGTTCTCAAGTTTATTGGCGTGCTTTACAAGGATAAGAAGCTGCATATGGTTACGGAATACGTGGCCGGAGGTTGCCTTAAGGAGCTGATCCATGATTCGAGTCGCAGTCTCAGCTGGTCGCAGCGCGTCTGCCTGGCCAGGGATATTGCCTGCGGCATGAGCTATTTGCATTCCATGAATATCATCCATCGTGATCTCAACTCAATGAATTGTCTCGTCCGTGAGGATCAATCGGTGATTGTTGCCGACTTTGGGCTGGCACGCAGCGTCGATGCGCCTCGTCTGCCAGGCGCCATGCCCAATGCCAGCTCCTCCTCCTCATCGGCTGGCATCGATGTCAATGGCATGTCGCCCAGTGGAACGCTTCGACGGAGCAAAAGTCGCCAGCGAAGACAACGGTACACGGTCGTGGGCAATCCCTATTGGATGGCGCCCGAAATGATGAAGGGCCTCAAGTACGATGAGAAGGTGGATGTTTTCTCCTTTGGTATTATGCTATGTGAGGTGAGACATACGAATTTTATATATCACAATGTATATAATACTTCTCATTGGTTAACTGTTTATCTTTGTCTCTTGATTGTCTCTTTTCGATGATTTTCTCTCCTTATTCGTAAACGTTTTCCTTGCTTGTTATAATTTCACTTCCTTCATTGGTAATCGTTTTACATATTTAAACCTTTCATCTCTGTACAGCGGCTGTTTTTATGGTCTTTCTTTTCTTTTTTATGCCACATTCTTTAACATTTTCCTGGTTTTCAATGTATTATTTATTTCGTTAACTATTCACTGGTAAGAAGTACATCAATAGCTACTTTCTAACAGAAGACATCAAATCGTTTTTCAAATCTTTCCTGTGTCACATTCGTAAATGTTTTCCTGGCTTAAAATAAATGAACTTCCTTGCTTTTTTACTTTAGACTGACGTAATTGCGTTTATCTATATTTACCAAGGAGTAGCCTCCTGTATTTTATTATTTTTTTTCTGGTTCATTCGTAAACGTTACTCTGGCATAAAAAACAACAATTTACTTCATATATTAACGATACACAAGCAAAAGGTATATAAATAGCTTCTATCAGATTATTTGTTATATATAGATCTTCAATTCTCCTCCTCCCCTGTTACATTCGTGAACGTCACACCGGCTTATAAAAATTTAACATGCGTCATTCGTAAGAAAGTACATCAATAGCTTCTATCCATCATGTCTTTTATCATACATCTTCCATTCTCCTCCCCTGTCACATTCGTAAACGTTTCACTGGCATATATATATATATATATATATATATATATATATTTGTTATTCCTAACAAGCTTCTACTCACATTTCGTTATATCGTTATCCCTTTCATAGATAATTGGCCGAGTCGAAGCCGATCCGGATTATATGCCACGCAACTCGGACTTCAGCCTCAATCAGCAGGAGTTCCGGGAGAAGTTCTGCGCCGAGTGTCCCGAGGCGTTCGTGAAGGTCGCCTTCGTCTGCTGCGACTTGAATCCGGATATGCGACCGTGCTTCGAGACGTTGTACGATTGGCTGGAGCAACTGCGTCAGCATTTGGATGCACACCAACAGCCGCCAACGCGTCTGCTGCACGAGATCGAAAACTTTCAGGATAGCTACATTAGCTCCGAGGATGCGCTCTCACCCACATCGCAGCGTAGTCTGGACAACCTAACTGTGGCGGAGACAGCCACACAGCCGGCCCCAAAGGAGCCACCCAATGAGCTGGACGAGAAGGAGAACGTGGAGGTGGTTGAGAATGTTGTGATGCGAACGAAAGACATACCCAAGTCGCCGCATCTGGGCAAAGATTTCTCGCCTAGCGGCGAACGCTTGAGGGACAGCATGCGAGCGCGTCGTCGACAACGATTCCTTGGCGCACAACCGCCGCTCCGTGGCGTTACGCCGGAGACAACGTCCACGGAACGGGCCCTCAAGCAGGCACTGAAAAAGTGCCGACCGTTCGGCGAGAAGGGCTACCTGGTCGATCTTCGTCCCGGTGCGGAGCTGCAGCTGAACGATGTGCGTGATTTGAACAACTACTCGGACGTGGACTCCAGCTGCGATACGAGTCTCAATTACCACGATGTGAATCCAATGACTAGCACACCGTCTCCCGCTCCAATGGCGCCGCCAACGCCGCCGCCCTTGCCCCCGCTTGAGCATCGTTTGGCCTTCGAGGATATGCGATTGCGTTTGCATCAATGCCGCAGCAAATTCGAGCATCTGGAGGAAGCGAATCGCCGCAATTTCAGTCAATCGCAGCATTCGATGCGCAACTTTTTCAAAACTCCGCCCGCGGCTTTGAAAATGTTTCAACGTTTGGAACACGAAGCGGCGCTCAATGGCAATAGCAACAGCAGCAGCAGCAGCAGCAACAACAACAACAACAATAGCAAAAACTCCGGCCGTAGCACACAGCGCATCAATCAGACGCCCATCTTTGGACGCAGACAGTTGCCGGTGCAGCTGCCACAGCTGCAACATTCCGAGTCGCTGGAGCATTTAGCAGCAACAACAAAAGGAATTGCGATGGGAATTGAGGCTGGCTCTGGAGTTGTGGCCAAGCGCAGCAAAGGCTTCGCAAATCCCACAACAACAACAATTGCAGCAGCAGCAGCAGCAACAATAACAACGGCAACAGGTGTGGCACTTGCAACACCAACAGCTGCCACAGCTGCTGCCTCCGATTGTCTGGCCAAGAAGCATAAGTTAACGCTTCCACTCCACAATCCACAGCGACGCACAATTCCGCCCACCAACAAAGCCAAGCCACAGAAACCTGCAGCAGCAACAGCAATAACAACGACAACAGCAACAGCAGCAAGCATCAACAACAACAACAATACCACCACCACCAGCAGCAATGGAGCTGTTGGCTATCGACCTGGTTCGCCGAGCAAGCATCTGGCCCAGCGGCACACGGCAGCCACGGCCCAACGTCAGAGCCACAATCATGGTAAATTCTCCAGAGAATCCCCAAGAGAATCCTCAACTGAATCCCCAAGAGAATCCCCAAGGGTATCCTCAAGAGCATTTCATGTAGGAGCTGGCGGTGAGGGGCTGCCTAACTGTCGAGTTGTTCGTTATCGATAGGAGTAAAATTTTTGTGTTATACAAAAACTGATTTAAACAGATTTTCGCTTATAATTTGCAACTAGTTTAAGCATTTGGCTTTATATCTAAACAGTTCAGCGAATGTACCGTTAGATAGCAATTCGATCAGTATTATGAAGATCTTGAAAGTTTGTACTATTTACATCTGAAGTTCATTTTAAAGTAAAACGGTTTTCGCTTATAATTCGCAACCAGCTTAAGCGTTTGTTAGTTATAAAATCTATATGGATAATATTCAAAAGATAATTCGAAAAAGAAACAAAAAATAATAATTATTAGACCACAGTTAAGAAATAGAAATAGAAATAGAAAGTAAGGTAAGGTAAAAGACAAGGCTCAGAATAGAACAGACATAAAAATAAAATATCGGTAACATAATCAACTATAAAGTGTGACATTTCAAAAGAAAATCCAACAAATAGAAACAGAATCTGGAATCATTTTAATATATATTAAATTAAAATTAATATATATTAATAAAAGTTAGAAAAAAATGTATTTCATTTGAAAGCTAAAAATTAGAATGGAAAGATTTTCAGTTTAAAATAAAAGAAAGAGTATTATATATTTTTTGAAAAAAAAGTTGCAAAACTAAAAGTTCTGTTGGATTACTGAAAAGAAGAATGAAACTGGCAAGAAAAATCAGAAATAAAATCTCAAGACTGAATCAAACAATCATCAAAATAACTTTCAAAACCAAACTAAATTACATTAATAATTGAATTATAACAGTTTTTCAATATGCCAGTAGCAAAGTGGTATAATAAATAGAGATCTTAAGTGATATTGCACATGTATAACTTTTATTTCATTCTTTTTATTATCACACTTTATCATATTTTCTTATAGTTATAACAGTTTTTAATTTATTATAATTATAACAAATGAAACATTTAAGCAATGGAATATAATGGATAATCCTCTTATAACAGTTTTTAACTCAAATGGTAACAAAGAACTTTATTTTTTCATTTATTAAATATACATTCTATCATGTTTTTTAATTAAAATGTGGACAACCTATTTTTTACTCCTGTGGGAATTTAAATAGTCTACATTATACACCAAGTATAACAGTTTTCGGCTCTAAAGACAACAATAATTAAATAGAACTAAAGACATTCAATAAGTATTATTTTTTCTTTTTTGGCAACATTTTAATCTAAAAAGTATAACAGTTTTTGTTTTAAATGTTACAAATGGTAGAACTAGAATTATAAGTGTAAATACATAAAGACATAGAATATAATTTGCAGCCCATTGCGAATCCTTTATTTAACTTATCCACATTTTACACTAAGTATAACAGTTTTTGGTTGAAATGGTTATATTATTAATAATTATTGCTTAAGATTTTGAGATATTATACTCACTTATCAAACTATTTTCATGTCATTTTAAGTATAACAGTTTACTCCCATAGTAGCAAAGAAGTATAACAAAAAACAAACTTTTGCCATCTTATCGTATCCTTATCAAGGGTGGTCAACGTTTTGTTCTATAGTATAACAGTTTTTGGCTCAAGTGGCTACTAGTATAACAAATATTACTTAAGACATTGTCTGTATATCATTTTCACTAAGATATTATTCACATTCTGCTCTCCACAGTCTCGTCAGCACATCCGCAGCAGCCGTCACATCCGCATTCGCAGCAGCAGGTGTCGAAGAGTACGCGTCTGAATATCCTCAGTCCGGAGAAGGTTCATCGATTGGGCGCCCGACTTAGCGAACAGAAGCAAAAGATTCGTGAAGAGGCGGCTGCAGTGCTCGCAGCCAGCAGCAATGGACATGGAAGAGCGGGCCCGGCGACCGGCAACAGTGTGACCGTAGATCGTCGAAGACGGGCGCCGCCTCCGCCGCCAGTGCGAACGCACTTCAATACGCGCTGTTAACTGTTATATGCGGGTATAATATTTTGCTGAGTTGACAATTGTTTGTGCAGACATTAGCACTGTTATACGCCTGCTAAATGTCTCAACTGTTATACACATCGACTGCTATAATTACTTTAATACCCAGTTGTTAGTCAATGATAACTGTTATACACCGCAACGAATCACCGGCTGCTATACACACACACTATAAGGCTTATCACCATCATCCATCCAATTGTTATACCGCTGTGTAGTGTGACTGTTATACACAGAAGGTGTTATACAGATCAAAGGTCCGTTGTAAGCACCGACTGTTAGACACATCAGCAGCAACACCAACAACTCATTCCCACAACTGTTATACACGGCATTCCACACTCGCAAACATTCCATCAAGCATTGGTAATACGAAATTTAAGAAAGGAAATCGAAAAAAAAAACCCTAAAACAAAACGAGAAAATAACGAAGCTGACGAACAGAAACGAAGCGAACAGCGTTGCCACCTAACTGTAAACGGTGGCAGCGCAGCGACGGCAGTTATTAATTGTCCGAAGTGTAGTAGTAGAAAAGGGAGAGGGAGAGTGAGAAAAAGAGCGAGACGGGGAGAGTAGAAGTGAACGACAGCAGGGAATTTAAGAAAGAGAAAGAGAGAGAGAGAGAGAGAACTAACGAAAATATGTTACGAAACTTGCCTCATAACTGTGCAACTAATCCAGATGTTATACAACTTGAATATAAACGTGAGTAAAACAGATATAACAGTAATACTTTATTTTAACCACTGTTAAACATCGTTAGTAAGTTTATGTTGTGCAAAAAATTCAACTGTTATACAGCTTCAAAATATTAACTCGCTACCATTACAGCAGTATAACACATATAACCATAATGCTCTTGTTCAACAAGTGTTATACAGCATTAGTATGTTTTTTGTGCAAAAAATTTATCTGTTATACACCGTAAATAACTTAGCAGTATAGAATATAACAGAAATGCTCAATTTAAACTACTGTTATACAAATAATCAAATAATAATCAAATTTTTTTTCTTGCTTTTTTTAACTATTATATAAATATATATATCTCCACATACTTCTAGTGTATAACTGTAAACCAAGGTGAAGTGCCTGTAAAAATTAATATATAACATATATATTATTTCAATATATATATATTAATCAAAAGATGTTGCAATATTTACAAGTTGTATAAACTAGAATCTAAGTTTACAGGGTATTCGAATTAAATAAACAGGTCCCTCAATATACAAAAAATAATAATAAAAATATGAACAAAAAACCTAAACTTAATTATTAAGCAATGCAAATTGTGAGAAAGAAAGAAAAGAAAAGGCAGGAGAATGAGGGAGAAAGAGAACGAGATGACATATGCAATAACGAATACGAATAAGAAAGAGACGGATAGAGAAAACCTAGTGCCATGGCCCACCAAGCGCGAAAGAGACGGCAACAAATGCTGAAAAATAATAAAATAAAAATAATTTTAATAATTAAATAAGTTAAAAGAAAAGAATATAATAACTGTGTTAAAAAAAAGCAGACAACATAAAAGACAAAAAAAAAAACAAAACAAAATTATTTTTTTATATATATACATATATATATATGTATATGTATTTATATATATATACATATTCCACGTTAGTGCTTAAATCTAATTTATTATATTAAAAAAAAAACAAAAGCGATAGACAAAATCGAAAGATTAACAAAAACTTTACCCTCCTATAAACTAATACGATCTAAAATCTAACTACTGAATGTTTACATACATATATATATAAGACAAAAAGTCTAACTTATACTCGTTTAATTCTATATATACATATACATATATCTATGTGTAATACAACTAATGCAATTGCTCAATGCGGAATTAGTTTATAAGTAGCACAGTGCTAACTGTTATACACACACATGTTTATGCTGTTGAAACAAACTGTTATACGCTATATTGTACTTTATGTTACTGTAACTAGGCATAAATGAGAACTAAAGAAACGCTTACAAATTAATTTCCCTCAGCCCTCCAATAACTGATTTACATATATATATATATATATCTTATAATTGATGACAATGGCTTAGCTGTTATACCGACTGTTAGGCTAGCAGGCGTTTAACAGCTATTTCGCTGATAAACGTTTAACAGCTGTTTAACAGATATTAAGCTGACTGGCGTTTAACAGTTATTAGGCTAACAGACGTTTAACAGCTGTTATGTTAATGTTACATCCAACGCGACACACACGCATGCATCATAATTAATATATGTATGTACTCATCAAATAAAATACATTTTTAATTTAGTTATATATGTATATGGATATTTAAAGCGTATATTTTTGTATGCAGTTGATAAATATTGTGTTTATAAATACATTTGATTGCATCAAACCCTATTCCAATTGTCTTTTGAACTGGTTCCAGGGTTCGTTTTTGCCTCAGCTCTAGCATCAATAAGTTTTCGCATGTATATCTCTTATATATTTAATAAATGCATCAAATGGAACTTAGACTTTTGGCCAAACATCAATGTTGTATTTCATAAAAGAACTGGTTGTTTTGACAAAGTAATATTTATTTATTAATTCTTTAAAAACTTGACCTTGAATCGTAGCTGGCTGAGTCCAAATTCAAACTGATTTCATTTTTACTTCGAACTAGTTCCAAAAGTTATTTTCTAAATTACAGATAGCAATATTCTCTACACATATGTATGTACATATATACAAAAGTTGCGATTAAGTTTTGTAAAAGAACTGGTTCATTTTCTGAATTTAGCTTTCGAATTTGAAAACGAATAAATTGGAATATTAAAACTGGATTGAAGCAAAATTTAATAACTGGTAACGTCATTTCAGCTTTTTTTCGAAATCTTTATATTTTCTTTACCGTTTTTTTTTTTTTATTTATCCGGAATACGGGTGAAAAGTTCAAATTTGCTAAAATGGAACAAAAGTAATATTATTTTACCCAATTTAAAAGCCGGTTAATTGAATTTGTGTTCCTCTTTTTCGCCGGTTGAATGTGTTCAGTGCAACCCGCTTTACGGCCGGAAAATAAACACCCGGATATGTACGAAAGGACGAAAGGAGAGGGATGAGGGAGAGACGGCGCGTAGCTGTTTTTTTTTCCGCATTGTTGCTTCCAGGAACAATGTTGAATACACACAAAATAAAGGGCAATACGACAGGTTGTACCCAATCGTGGAATTTGTCCCAGACCATGGTCGCAATACGGATCGATATATGTATATGTATACATATATCTCTATATATGTATATGGGCCTGCGTGTGTTTGTTTGTGTGCGTGCGGCCGGGCCAACAGCCCAGGACAATTGATGTATACATATAGCGGCAGGAGGCGTGGCATATTGAAATATTACACACACACACACACATACATGCATGCATATATACGTACATGTGTATATACACATACATTTTTATGCACACATGTGCATGCGCAGTGGCAACGTTTCCTGGTCACAAAGCTTACATAGCATGTAAATTGTATTTGTATGCGTGTGTACATTATATGTGGATGTTGTGCTTAACAGCGCTGCAACGTTGCCAATCTTCAGGCTGCCGCTTAACAGCTGTTAAGTCAGCTGTTCGCTGGCTAAACAGCTGCTTGCGTTAATTAGGCTTAGTTTTTGTTTTACATATGTATGTATTTTTTTTTTGTATTTCTACCATTGGAACCGCATTTTAAATAACTGTTTAAGAAGTGCGTAACGTAAACAATACGCTAAACGTAACTGGACTTGATATGGAGAAGCAGCTGCGCTGTCAAAGAAAACAACTGCAATCATTTACAGGCGCTGCCGCTGCAGTTGCGAGCGCCACTGACGTGACGTAGCAGCGACGCCGGCAGAGACAGCAACGACGCGCCGTTACGTATTCAAGGTCTACATTTGTGTATCGATACACAAACGTTCGTATGTATGTATGTACATACATATGTGTGATTGTGCCACAAATTCGTGTGTATACGCCTGCCCGTGTATATATGTATGTATGTATGTATGTATATAAATTTACATATGAACAAAATACAAACATATATACATATGTATGTATGTATGTGTGTCTGTGCACATGGTATACATACACGCAACGTTAGTGTACTGGAGCAATGGTCGCTGTTCTCGTTTCAACCCCCAACACGAAAAG